>JAQBSW010002846.1:0-80000 GCA_029291075.1 Eudiplozoon nipponicum
GCATAAAGTTATATCCATCAGGTTGGTATCATGTACCGACTCCGGAAACCATAGTGTTAGTATCCGGTACTCATCGATTTCCAAAAAAGGTATCAGTTACTAACACAATGGCCATAGTGTTAGTATCCTTTACAGACTCGGTATATATATTATATAGTGTGAGTTAGCATTGAAGTCGTATTGTCGTTGACTTCAGATTATGTTAGCTTCACTATTACAGGTTTACACATTCGTCTAGGAGATTGCTTCACCGTCCTATTATTCCACATTCTTCTACCGAATATATAGTGGTTAAAGGGCGTAATACCGGCTCCTACTGATGAGTCGCCAGTAAGCACGAAACGAATGTGCATGAGATTATACTTTCCGTTCATGCTGCCTTTGGTTTTATCCTTCTGGTCACAACTGAACTAATTTGTTACTAGGTTCGCAAAACCTAATACATACTAACATAACCGTATATATATATATACACGTATATATATATATATATATATATATATATATATATATATATATATATATATATATGTGCAATTGTTTATATATGCCAATGTATGCGTGTGTATTGAACAAAACACTAAAATAAACATGAGAGGAAATCTAATTAAAAATAATTACAATAAAAAATAGATCTATCTGAACGAGATTTCTCTAATGGTTTCACAACATTGTTTATTCTGCTTTCCTAGAAGACCACCGCATCTACAGTACGCATTATTAATATGTCATATATATATATATATATATATATATATATATATATATATATATATATATATATATATATATATATATTCGCATATTTATGTACATCATTAAATTTTTGTGCATACTGAATACGATAATTGGATAAACTAGCATTAAGTAAAATAAATCAGAGATTTGTTTAGCAAGGCTGATCATGTATCTCCATAAATATATCAACTCATGAGATAACGAAACAATAAAATTTTTCTCCAAACGACGGAAAGCGGAAGATGAGAAGAAGCTCTAGAAATACAATTGAATAGGATTATCCAACCAATAAGAACTAATGTCAGTGTGGCATATCTATTTTAAGGTCACGAACTTTTGGAGCCGGTTTCAAATATATACTGAATTCTGATTATTCGTTAGATAAGGAATTAATGTACATTCTTCTGGAGATTTCAGACTGATGCTTCGCATGGAAGACACACTTAGCTCCTAAACTTCGTCGGCAGACACGGCACTAGTTATTTTATATAATGAATCAGCAGATGGGTATAACTGACAGCACATTCATTTGAACCATCTGCGCTTACAGTCTAAATATCTGCATAAACTACAGTGTGGTTCAATTGACAAAGATTTGTGAATACCAGTGCAGTCATTCCAATTAATCGACATTTGATCAACATCTATAACTGCCTAATTCTTCAACGGAAATGTATTTTAACAAGATACAAACGCCAGAAAAGGGATCAATTTCGACTTCGCGGAAGTTGTATCCAACAACCACCACGTTTTGGTATTACAGACCTCACGATGCCAGGCCGATGTAAATTAACAATTTCACGTCTTAGGCAAAAAACCCACTATTTCTACGTGTGGTGTAGTATCACAAAACCATTTAAAAGCGTTGCCATAATAGTCTCGTATTCAATATAGAAGAAAAGTTAACGTTTGCTATGATAATCGCTCTAATTAGCATAATTTCACTAAAGGTAAAATGGCAAGGAAAGTTTCGTATATAAACTACATATACACCTACCAAAACCAACCCACAAACACACACATAACTTTGTGTGTACATTCAAATAGAAACAAAAAATATACACTTACTAAAATATGTACAACCCTACATATAAACAAATGTATATAACTGCATCTATGATTACAAATAGAAAAAAACGCATACATACATAAAAAATAGACATATTCCTAAAGGTACACATGACTACCTTGCAACAGCAAATATACACGAGGAAATACATACAAACATACGTATATAACAAACATAAAATAAAAAATTCTTACGTAAATACCTGTATATATAAACATACATTTATCAAAAGATACCTCACAGCATGTATGCACACATTAGTAAATACATACATTCATAAACACATATATAAAAATACGCACACGCATGAATACTTAAAAAATACAAATATACAACTATACAACCACAAACAATAACATACATACATATATGCATTTATGCGTATTCTCACACATACATGCAAACAGCCAGCTATCCATACATACATAAATAAAAACAAACATAAACACAGAGGCATTAATATATACAAACACGCATACACACAAAAATACATGCAACATACATACCTTCGTACCTATATGCATACACGCATACATAAATTAATGCGTATATTTTTAGAAATAACTTATTCCGCACTGTGCAATCTTGAAATAACTACACAAAAGAACTGCCGAGGGTTCTAAGTTTAACACATTCCGTTGCTAGGTTCGTATAGATTCTCGACAGCCATATCAATAGCGATTAAGTATTATAAGTCGTGATATATAATATCGGCTCACAGGAACACTCGTCTATCTATTCTATTTTCCATCCATCCAAGAGTATATACTTGTTAGCGTGGAGAGTGTGGTTTGGAAGCAGCCATCTTAAAGAGTGCTCCAGCCAATATAATAGGTTATTCGACTGCTAACGGTAGGATATTCATAGGATGTGGACGAAGAAAGTGACGGAATAATTAACGATAAAATATTTATTTTTTGGAAAATGTAGTAAACTGAATCATAAAGATTACTTCTGCGTAGCAATAATTTATGAAAACAAAATGGTCACGAAGGGCTTAGTAAATAAGGTTAACAACGTGACAAAAATGATTTTCAGTATTAACTCAATGGCGAAAGTCGATATGCTTGGGTAAATGTTCAGAGGATAACTGTGTACATAAATACCATGAACAGTTTAACTAACTTGAAGTTCAGCAGCTGTTCGCAATGAAGTCACGGATTTCCTCGGTTCGGGTTTAGATTTTTGCTCATCAAGTGCATCAGTCTGTATTGAAGGAGTACTTTAAGAAAAAGACAAAATGGAGAAAATATATCACGAATAATTTTATTTCTCTAAGTTATATTCAAAACAATTTATTAACTAGTTATTTTTCCCGTTTGTCAGACTCACTTATTACCAAATTATTATTAAGAGTAGGCTGGAACAAAAATATATGCATAATAAGATAAACGAATTATAATAAATAAATTGGTGCGATATTAGGTGTTGTACGAAATACCTGATCTTTCTTGTGGATAACAATGTTCATATCCAAGTACATATTTTTTCTCAAGATTTTTTGATACGCATTGTTGAATATCTTCATCAGTAGACAGCTCATCACTTCGACCAATAGATGTAGGTAATCGGCAATGCGTATCGAAATATCTCAAAGGTAACTATGAACCGAGACATAAACCTAATAAACCAAAACAAGGTTAAGATAGCTAAACTGATGTTTCCCAAAATTTTACTTTGTCTTGTGCACAAATAAACAGTCATGAAAAGGTTAGTTGCAAACTTTTAAGCTTAGAATTTGTAATAACGATATGCTGAACTGGTGACATGATTCCTGTTCAAATCGGGACAAATGTCCATTCGTTTGTAAGGGAACTATTAGTGCCGACGGCCATATTTGACATAATGTGAATGCGTAGATTGAAAAAGCTGCGAATGAAGCATATTAACCAATCAGTTTGCACCTGAAATAGAAGATTCCATTATGATCCTCGCTAGAAAGTTTGCCGTTGTGCTCCGATTATGACCAAGAAACGTCGAAACGCGTCAGCACGTGTGACTGACGCTAGAATAACTATGTTACGCGGCTGGTTAAGCGCACAGTAATTAGTATTTGTATAAAATTCATGAACTTGATTTAAAGAATTGTAACCACTACCCGCGCAATCGATGATTGTTAAATTATATTGCGTACATATATGTGCAGAAAGGCGCAAAAAGTTAATATGCGTGACTGTGTAGAAATTGCACATTCCACATTCCCAGTCAGTGCAATGTGTGCGAGACTACCAGGGGTGCGAGCCGCATATCTGATTTGCCATAATTTATATAAATGGATCAAAGTTTGATCTTCGCAGGCCAATTTTTCGTCGTGTTTTTAATGATGATGCTAGAAGGTCGAAACGTGACTGGCGGTAGTTTAGCTGTCGTGCGAATGGTTAGATACAGTGAGAGTGGTGTTTATATCAAGCTCGCAAACTTGATTTAAAGAAGTTTGTCACAAAACGCGCAATCATTGATTTTTAAATTGTATAACAAAAATTAGTTGCTTATCAATTGTTTCATATTTTGTTACTAATTTTTAGGTGGCTGAACGAACTATAAGTGTTTACAAAATGCATAAATTAATTTTTTGAAACAAAATTTGGGCTCATTTCTAACTGGTCTACTTTTAGTTATTAAATGTAAAAACTTCGTTATGCAATATAATCGAAAAATTGTCTAGTTGATGAATAGAAGTTTACATTTTTTGCCATTTTGAGGAGACGTAATAGATAAATTTAATTATCCCACCAGACAAATAATTCCTCGGCATCAATTCCCAAATTGGCTTGGTCTATGTCTAGATGGACTTCCTTGCTGAAAGTGGTCTTAACGCTTGTACAAACGACGAAAAATATGTTTAAGTACAGCTAATGTAACCATTTTTGATTCATGCAACGTACAGGTGCGTGACTTAAGAATGGTCTATTTAGCTATGAATCAACTAAGGGTATGATAGATTCCTGCTCGCAAAAGACCACACTGATATTGTGGAGTTACCAAGTAAGAAAGAAAACGTGGCTCATTAGACAGATTGTATCCTATATCTTATGAAATATTTATGTAACACCAACAATATAAACAAACAGTTATATTAAAAAATCAATGTTCCATAGGAAATTTATCAAGATAAATAGAAGTAATCATGACACACCGATCATATTTCTATGCAGCATAAATACACGGGTTTTTTATCTAAAAAAATAAATTATGTTGCCAATAAGAACCTTACCGGACTAATAGATGAATTGTATTTGCTATCTTATGAAATCCTTAGTTTATACGAACAATATAAATATATTAAAATTCTACCATTCTACTTTCATTCAATAAAATTTACACGGGTGGCATGGTGTATGTCCTCTAATGACAGGTCTATGATCGCTAGTTGAAATGTTTCTTAAAAGACGATATAGAACTAATCCACATGTAAAAAAGATTGCTGAAAGGACATGTGGATATATAACTGAAATCGATAAAAAATGCGCGGTTTTGGAGACGTATATATATATATTTATATATTTATATATATATACTGAGTATTTGACTACTATTAATAAAACAATGGACAAGTAGTTGCAAATCAAACAATATATACGATAATTTGTTACTAGGTTCGCAAAACCTAATACATACTTGCATATATATTAGCTCTTCGCAACAAACAGTATTTAACTGTAATATATTGAATTGAATGATGTCATGCTTACCGCGAAATGTGATAACTGATATCGATGAAGGCCAGAGTGTATGGTTTAACTGGAGTAACAGGTGTTCGGAAATTGTTGTAATTCTCAATTTGGGTGAACTTTAGCATAAATTTATATCCATCAGGTTGGTATCATGTACCGACTCGGAAACCATAGTGTTAGTATCCGGTACTCATCGATTTAAAAAGGTATCAGTTACTAACACAATAGCCATAGTGTTAGTATCCTTTACAGACTCGGTATATATATTATATAGTGTGGGTTAGCATTGAAGTCGTATTGTCGTTGACTTTAGATTATGTTAGCTTCACTATTACAGGTTTACACATTCGTCTAGGAGATTGTACCGTCCTATTATTCCACATTCTTCTACCAAATATATAGTGGTTAAGGGCGTAATACCGGCTCCTACTGATGAGTCGCCAGTAAGCACGAAACGAATGTGCATGAGATTATACTTTCCGTTCATACTGCCTTTGGTTTATCCTTCTGGTCACAACTGAACTAATTTGTTACTAGGTTCGCAAAACCTAATACATACTTGAATATATACGATAAATCCTGTCAAAATAATAATCTAATATCACATCACCAATTAGCTTTGTTTGTTAAATAATAACAAAAATGATAAAAATGGCTGAACTGGTGTTTTGAAATTGACACTGACGTTTCCTCACTTTAAACAAAAAATGATTAAAAAAGTTGCCAGTAAACTTAGACTGCTGTAAAGTTTTTGAATTGCACAAGGTAAAGATTGAGATATATGCTTCTGAACCAAATAGTTGTAGGTTTGATCGATGCCTGTAACAGTCCTAGCTACTTTTGAGTTTCTCAATATCGATGTTGCCACTGCCTAGTAGATGGATTGCATTTCCGCATTATGGTTAGTTTAAGTATATCTATAATAAGTATGCATAGATCGATAGGAAAATTTACACCTAAATCATGCCTTTTCTTGAGCGTCTTGAACTTGACAAAATACGCATGTCCCTATCTATAATATTATAAAAGTTTCTTCTAACGTTAGAGTGAAACTTAAGACAAGTGTAATAAAATTTCTAAGGTCAAAACACGATTTAGAATTTTAAAAAGGAATATGAAAGGAAACAAGACAGTTACAAAGAGATGGATTTGTGATTAAAATAATGAAATTGCTGCTGCATTGACAGGTTTCTTACTATAACAGTGAATCTAGTGGCCACATTCCAAAAGCCAATGAAATACGCTATTTTACAAGGAAAACTTTGTATCTGAAAAGGCTTATACAGTTTGATTTCATAATGCATTCTAACAGAAAATAAGGCATATGCAAATCATCGTTAATAGCATTCAAAACAGCCTAAATCATTGAAAGCAGGTAAAAGTACGATGCAATAAACGGAGACCTAGATCTCCCATACATTGGGATCCAGAGGATCCAATGCGAATATGGCATAATAAACTAGACATCTCCACTGAGCCATTTCTGCCGCTTAACTCACACATATTTTCGATTATTCAATTATATCTCGGTTAGTGTGAGTAGACTGAGTCAAGATCAACTAGCATACATAACGAATATCAATATCCATCCAAAATATGCCTCGCTTAACCTTACTGCGATTCCAGCCAACAACTGGAGTTACTTGGATGGCCTAATGAACTGGATGCTAAACTTGCCTTCTCAAAAAGTGACCCAACCAGGGCAATTGACATTACATAACAAGGTTCTATGGCGAGGGAATGTCAAACAGCGGCCGTATAAAACAGGTCGGCTCGTAAAATTTACTCTTGATTATTGCCTTCTGAAGCTCAGCTTTCAATGGCCAAAAACTAATAGAGAAATACATCTACAAGCAAAGCTGTACAGACGACGGCAACAATGATTTGTTATTTCTCAAGTCCCTTAAGCGTAAGGCAGAACCGATAATATGCATAACGTGAAGACTTACATAGACGAACGGTTGCAGTGGTTTACATAATTGTCCGAAATCAGCGCATAAAAAGCTAATAATTCTGGAAATATCGGCAGAAGCCGAATCGTCTACCGTCGCTATAGATCCTAGGCAAACGAAATCCATGAAGACTGGCAGTAGTATGCCATACAGCACGATCTGAGGCTTTGCATCAAAATTAGTCATACCGACGGTTTTTCTGAGTACAGCCTAGATCGTAATGAATAGACATATCTTGAAATACAATTAGGAACTATCTGAAACCCAGCTCTGTTTCTACCATCAATACAGTATCTTCAGTGAAGAAAAGTTCAACAGGCTGGCACCAGCATTGATCTCCACTGCGGAGTGTTTTGGTGACATAGGTAGAGAATGCATCGACAATATAATCGAACGGGTGGGAGCAATGGCACATGTTTGTCAAACATGGGGAAATCGCAAAAGGATAAGAGAGGTTCGAACTAGTGCAAATACATGCCGATGAGCCATTAAGATAGGTTTTGATCAATCGGACAATTTAGGCTGGGAAACCATTATTTAGCAAAGTACAGCATAAACTTCCACGCGAGATAGGAATGAGAGCAGCTGAGTAGTCAAGGAAGGCAAGAATAGTGGTCTGATGATTGCGGTGGTGCACCTAAAGTGTGCGTTGCAATAAATGTATTTGGTTCACGCATACCATACCTATTCGAATACCTAAATGAGCTGGCCTAATTCGCCTCTTTCTCTCTCTCTTTGAAAATGTTTCTTAGTACAATAGCAGTGACCAACTTTGATGCAACACTAAGGAAACCGAAACTAAGACAGTTATCTGGATTTCTAGTTTCCAGTTTTATGTTCTGGCGCAGCAACCACACTCTTCCACCCATTTGACACGGATTTGTTCATCCAGATTATCTTGTGCAGATCCTACTGTGCCTCCAATCCACCGAAGGTGAAATATTCAGGTGGTCATCCACTACTGTGACTTTGCGGTCCCACATGATACCAAATCTCCCTGGCATTTCATGAAATAAAGGTGTTTTAATGTCAATCTAGTAACAATTTCCAAGGGTCACTGTATCGCTGTTCAAACCAGTTGTAATAATTGGCAGATTGCTGATTTTTTGGAAATTTAAAAATTTGCGCTTTAAAAACTGATGGCGCCAGCAATCCCTTAGCATAATGACCACTACTAACACGTCGGATCTGAGAGAAAAAATCAAATATGTTGTAGGTTTCGACGCATTTTCCAACTCATTAAAGACACTAGACCAGTTATTTTCTTCATCCGCCGTGTGGTCGACAATAAACGCACTGCAAAGCTTACTAATCGGAGTACGAACTCCTTTTAGTCTCGCAGCGGAAAGTGTTTTATAGAGTTTAGTTGTTATGGAGAAAACAAAAGAGTTCGTTGGTTATATCGTAGGAAAGCGAACCTTGGCTTGCAGAAGCTTTGCCTTAATAACGTCCAGGTGCTATTTTCAACGCTATCGGCCGTGGCATTCTGCACAATGGTGTTAATTTGAAGTGCGCATATATTCACATACAAAACCAAAAACTGCATGAAGCGAAAATTTAGTACAATTCTCGCCACCAGACCACTGTGGGAAAATCGATTTACTGGGCCCTGATAACCCAAGTTACAGGCTCTCGCGTCCTGGCAAAAAGACAACAAACTTCTGCTTACCAGAATGTGGTCTATCTGAGTACTATGAAATGTCACCATCCTATCTGCTTGAGTCACACAACTGCGCCTTATAAAAGGATGGCGCTCTGGGTGCTGTAAAATCAAATTCGCTCCAACCAGGTTATGGTTAATAACATGATTGGAGTGCCTGCTGCCTCTTTTGTAGCTACTTTCCGCCAGGGTAAATTTCACTTCAGCTCCGTAAACCGCGCAGTCTTGATCCAGTTTGGCGTAGAAATTGACGACAGTCAAATAATATTTCGAAAGCCCATCAAAGACCATAGGTCAAATTTGAAAACGTAACAAAGTAATCATTTGCGCCATAAGTAGAATGGCAGATGGATGTTGAGTACATATTTACAACACCAATAACCAGTTTCCACACGCGGGCCATAGAATAAGCCAAGCGCGAGCTTGATGCAGTCTAAAAAATATGACCATCGCTGCGTTACTAGACAGAGTAGAGGCGACAAACTATCTGGTTTGATCGATCTGCATTAGGATAGGAGAAATGTCGCCTTTTCCTCAAGCTAAGAATGAATGAGGCACATTGTCGAGTACTAAAAGCAAATATGGTCTTCTGGAGACAAATAATGTGGCTACAATGCTTGTGCAATTCAGAAGCCTTAAAGGAATGAATAGCTCGCAAGAAAAGGGCCAATGGGCACAAGAGAAGCAGAAAAGGCTTCTGGAAGTCCACCGTGCTTATATTTGTGTTTGTGGTTTGTTCCGTTACAGCGGAGGTAGCCACACTAATCGCCTTCATTCTACTTATTCCTGGGACTGATGCATATAGGCCTGGCTTTTTCAACCTCATTGCCATCGGAACGGGGAAACCAAACAAAAGCTTTAATTAATATCTTTTGGAGGTTTTGAGTCAGCACTATCATTAGTTATTCTCCAACAACCACCAGAAGATATTCGATCTTCCACAGATTCGCATAATGTGTCTTCAATCAAATGAGGGAGCGGGCTAATTCCAGGCTCATCTTCAGTAACTTGTAGTCGTTCAGCCACTATGCGAGATTAAGCATATAGTCGTCGAACAACACAACAAAATTACCACCAGTTGCAACGCACTGACGCGTTTCGAGATTCCTTAATCATCGTCAGAGTACGACGGCAGTCTGACTAGCGAGGATCAAACCGCATTGCATATATATGGAAAGCAAAATTAGATGTGCGGCTCTCACCTCTAGCAGTCTCGCATACATTGTCTGTGCGTTGCAACTGGCGGTAGTTTTGTTATGTTGTTCGACGACTGGTTAAATACACTTGGATTGATGTTTACTTCAAGCTCGAAAACTTGATTTAAAGAATTGTTACCACCACACGCGCAATCAATTATTGTTTAATTCATCTAGAAATTTAGTATAATTTTCGCAACGAATATACCTAAAGCACAACGAAGTAAATTTGAACAATATTTTTACACACAGAGACGTATATATCGTAGATCAGGCAACTAACAGAGCAAGTCCGTCAGTCAAGTGTTGAATACAAATATGTGTCATTGAAAACGAAATTCGTATTCTCACGCCTATTCAAAAGGAGAGCATTGACGTTTGGACAGATTGTGCGCTTCAGCATTGAGGGATAAACCGTTTGAAAGACGGATAACCCAGAGTACAAACTATCCACTCTCACTAGATATGGACAAAAGCGTGCTCTAATAAACTCCAAGAATAACTAGAAAAATTATGATAAAGCAACAGTGATGCAGCAGTTCATAAATGATGACGCATTGCTATGCGGTATATCTGAAAAAGAAAGTACTACAATTTGTACTGTTAGCCTAACCAAACTAACCAAATTATTTTTTTCTACAATTCATGTATCTCAAATCATTCAACTTTTTTCTCTTCATGTAGGAATTACTTACAAGAAACTACATAAAATAACAGCAGCATCTAACTACTAAAATAATGAGAAATGATGGCCTTGGAATCGGCACGACATTACCGTTTACGAAAGGCAGCCCAAAAAATTACATTTCAATTTAACAGCTGAAAAACTAAAACTGGTCTGAATTGGCATGAAAGGCCGCAAACAACCTGTAGGTAATTTGTTTACAACACGTAAGGATGAGATAATAATGTAGCTTAAATGTAGGCTACGCCGTAAGATCGTTTAAAATAATGCAACAAATGAAAGAGCCGAAAATATTTACTGATTTAAAAAAATTCTAACAATCAAAACTCTATAGATTAATTTAAGATAGCACGTGAGAGTGAGAGAGAGACAATATAAATATGATTTATAACAGCATCTAACTGTTAAATACTCAACACGTGATAAAAAAATTTCGAGAAAGAACAAATTTTAACCAAGAAGCGAGAGAGAGCAAGGTATGATACTTTCAAGCATTGCGCCAATATATTTTTTACCAGCAAGCTACACATGATCGCATCAAGACAAATGACAGCATTACATTATTGCTTTACGAAATAAAAAAAAATAAAAAGGCGGAGATCCCTTTATGAAAATTATATGGCGTATTCAGGAGCTTCTAGTTCGCACTCAGTTTTCAAGCGATAAAACAATTGGAATGTCAGAAGTGACTGTCGTTTTTGTAGTCACAATGTTTGTTTACTAAAACGTTTCAACACAGCTCCCACACCCCACTGAAGATGACTAAATCACTTGCAAACAGCCGATATCACCACTCACTCCAACGTTGCGACTGCAGAATGAAGATCTAGACATAGTCGACAGGTTTACATATATTGGGAGCTCTATCAATAACGAAGGCAATATGTCCGACGAGGTGAGAATACGGATCGCGAAAGCTAGAGTAGCTTTCTCGAACCTTCGTCATTTATGGAGAAACGCGAATATTTCATTCTGCCTTAAAGGTCGTGTTTACAATGCATCTGTACGCGTAGTCTTACTATACGCTAGTGAAACTTGGCCTCTTAGAGTTGATGATTTGAGACGCTTACAGGCATTCGATCATCGTTGTTTGAGAAGTATAGCACATGTTGGTTACCAACAACGAATAACTAACGTTGACATCCGTAGACGTATTTTTGGATCTGACAATAAGTGCTCGTCGTTAGAAAAACAAATAAGGCTCCATCAACTTCGTTGGCTCGGTCACGTTTTGCGTATGCCCTCATTTCGATTGCCCAGTAGAGCTCTGTTCTCTCATCCAGCACCAAATTGGCGTAAGAAACAAGGTGGGCAGATTTTGACATGGCAGAAACAATTGAAGTCACTTACATCCAAATTGGGTAGTATAGGACCCACTCGTCTGCCAGGATGGGGTCCTCGTGCGCATCATAGTTCTTGGTTAGAAACCCTTAGCGATATGGCATCAAATCGAGCTCAGTGGCGATCTTGTTACAGATGTCTAGTAGAATCATTTTCGTAACTTTCTTTTCTTAGTAGGGCAAAGTTAGCTGCGAGGTTTGGTTTGTTTATCATGTGATACAGTGAAAGCCGCAAGGAAGCTGTATTGCTGATGTTGCCTTGCCCGAATGCTAACTTATCCATAATGGTGTTGTGGAGTGGTTTAGTGGCCTCATTCATGTGAGTTATCCTGTTAAAATTACTCCTTGTAACTAGGTATTCCTTCTCTCTCTGCTTCTCTCTCTCTCTCGTAAATCTCACTAATAATTTGTCTAAATTCATTTTTTCACTCCTGACGGTTATATGGCAGTGAAAAATTAGTCACTTTTGACTTTTGTGTGGCTGGACATGATGATGATAATGATGATGTTGATGATATCACCAGCTTGAGTTTCTTTGACAGTGCTGACTGAGCAAAGTCTGGTAGATGCAATATAATACCTCAAACACCATCTTCATTGTTAAATTTCTGCTCTGTTAGCTGAAGTGACTGTTTTCAAAGTGACGTGCATCTGATTCGGAGTTTGCAAAACGTTCTGGCCTTCACTTTAAATTTGTTTTGTGGTGACGCAACTCGTGGTGTATTGTATAATTTATTCTTTTATACCAAGATTCTATGACGAATAAGTTCCATGAACAACATCTATACACATATAGTTTTCCTTGTGGGTCAATAATCTGATTCATTTTTAATGGAACATTGAGATAGATTTGCCAAATTATTTTTTTCTCTTACTTGTATTCGGCGTGCTTTTCGTATTTCTGAACATCTGCTGTTAGATGTTATTGGTTTAGCGTTTGTAGTACAGATGTTACAAAATCATTTCTTTAAATCAAGTTTGCGAGCTTGAAGTAAACACCAATCCCATTGTATTTAACCAGTCGTCGAACAACATAACAAAACTACCGCCAGCCGCAACGCACTGACTGGTTAAATACAATGGGATTGGTGTTTACTTCAAGCTCGCAAACTTGATTTAAAGAATTGTTACCACCACCCGCGCAAACAATTATTGTTAAATTACAAAATCATGTTTATACTAAAAGAAGCATCATACATAACCTGAGAAAACAGACAAATATATAAAGTTTCTCGAATAGTTATATATACTTTTTATCATGGAGAAATAATATAAATGCAATTGGGTTATAAGAATTAGTTCAATTAAGACTAAAAAGATATACCGATGTCAGCATAACCGAAAAGTATCATCTCATGTATTCATGCGTTTCAGTACGAGCTATTACTTGGCCTTAGACCCACTGTATGTTTGATCAAGAAATGTGGGCAATTTGACGATACAATGTTATATAATAATTTATATTCAAGCAGTAATGAAGTGAACTTCATATAGTCTTCGGAAAAGCAAGATAAGAATGAATGAAATTTAAAAGCAATTGCACATGACTTTAAATGAAGTTAATCGCATCATTGCTGAAATACACATTCGTCTAGCAGATTGTATCGCCAAACTGTCCAGCATTTCTTGACACAATATATAGTCGGAATAGGGCGTATTACTAAGTCCTATTGATAAGTTACCAGTAAGCAAGAAGCCTTGTGCACATGAGATTATAGGTTTCGTTCATTGATATATCCTTGTGGTCCTATTTCAGCTAATTTTTTATAATGTAAGCAATAACTAAAACACAGCTAAATAATTAATCTCTTACATTAATTTTAAAATTCGTCACATATGTGGCCCTTCAATGTATTCGTTTTTTTCAAAAACCGATCATTGCATTTCGGCATTTTAGGACTTATTTAGACATTGAATCGAGGTACTTATTAAAATGAGCGCAAAGTGTGGAGATGAACTTGGTTTATAGTCATTTAATTAATCAACCCAAACAACAAATGTCACATATGATGATAATTATTGGCAGCAATCTATAACTATCAAGAATAAACTCAAACGGAAAATATTTAAAAATTAGGTCAAGCACAGAAAACAAATTGGCGTAATTAATTTGAAAGCACAGAATTTTATATGCTAAATAAATCTAATTAAAAACAAGTGTTATTCAAATGAATACAAACCAGATATTTTTTGGCACGTCGCACAAAACAGCAAAATTACTTCATTTTAAACGAAATGAAAAGTTTTGATTTTACTTTGGCATTTGCCGAGAGCGACGAAAATCTAATAGGTTTTTTTTATCATTAAGCATTAATTCATTGCGCAGGTTGTGGTAACAATTCTTTAAATCAAGTTTGCGAGATTGAAGTAAAAATAAATCCCAATGAATTAAATCAGTCGTCGAACAACATATAAAAACTAGCGGTAGTTTTGATATGATGTTCGACGACTGGTTAAATTCAATGGGATTAGTGTTTGCTTCAAGCTGGCAAGCTTGATTTAAAGAAAGGTTTTGACTGTTATACCATGACGTATACTAAAGTCCAGCATATATTGTAGGTGATTGGAATTTAGACTGAAAATCATTTTGCGAATGACAGAAAATTTGCTTAGTAGTGCGATTGGTACTGTTTTAAAGCGTGAAATATGGAATAGGATCGATCACTGATTTCTCAAATTCGTTCATCGTGTAACGCATTTGCCATTTGCTGGAATCTTTTATTTATAGTTATACACGCACACTCTTGTCGGGCCATACGATCAATTAACTGCTGAAGGCCATAAAAAGAGCATATGTCTCGTTCTCCCTAGTTGAAAGCGGTAACGTGGACTTCTAGATTTCCAGATGTCACACGGCCTCCTGTATTACGCGAATACAGGTAACGAGTGCCAAAGCACGTAGTATTGATCATGGAATTGACCGCATCCTCAGCGTGCGGCTGGAATTGTTCATTAGCTAAGGCAGTCTGCCAATACTCCGAAAATTAAACAAAGAAGACTTAAATATTTGCAAATCTCATCGCTTGATATAGGCCTGGGTAGGACAACCAGCTAATCAGACTCAAGGTACATGTTTAACCCATTAATAAATATTGTAAATTTAACCTTCCTAAAATGTCGAAAATAATTATTGAATGACGTCGCACAAAAATTTAAAATACATTAGTTTTTTAACGACGATGAAATTGGAGACTCCAGCAAAGAGCAAAGTTGAATAATGATAACAAAGCTTTCGAAAATAGAACTAGACTCGTCTGCAGAAACACACTCAACGCGACCAACGGTTCTCAGACGTGGTCGCCAATTGTAACGCGACTGATATACGCTGGTAGTAAGTACGCGCAAACATACATTCACGCTATATATAAGCAATACACCCATATTCCAGGTTAGGGGAACTTTTCACGTTCTTTATGGATGTAAGTGTAATTATGGACGTCTAATAAGTAACTGGTAGCCACTCGGCCATTTGAAGCACGCATGTGACTACTTGTATTCAGGTACCTACGACGAAGGGACGCAGAATTGACGTGGCTCTGATCGGGGCAGTGAGTTCGTCATACGTGTGAAGGTGAAACTGGTCGTTTGACGAAATGTTATGACAAAGCATTGACAACTGACTGAAGATGAATAAATTGTTTGAAAAATTATGTGTTTTTAAACCGCATAGGCAAACCAACACTAGCTAGTTAGTATCGAATAACGTATTTCACCAACTGAATGATAAATCGTTTACTAAAGGAAGCCCCATTTGAAATAATATTGTATTCATTTTGTGATAATCGGAAATTTACATCTACGACAGCAGCTTCTTCATTAAAATTATTCAGCTTCAGACTAACTATGCCACGTATTTAAAAAAAACATGTTTATAGATCATGGTGGAAAGTGGCCTTTTCTTGAATGAAATATCCGGTTTATTCTTTCACCGCAGTTGCACAAACATAAGTCATCTGTACACGAAATAAGCATAGACTAATTAATTTTGTGGATCTGAGTTGGTTCGCAATTGTATTTATGTCTTTGCACGTTTAAAACATAGCCGGCATATTGTTCTTTAATATGAACACAATCTCTTTATTCTATACCATGTTCACTCACTTAGGAACAAAGAATTTCAATGAAATGATTAAAAAAATGCTTTTCAAATTTTGTTATATAGACATGCGCTACGTAAAAATATGATTCAATAGGCGAAGTATTGTAAATGATAAATTTATAACACATTATAGATGACAGAACTACAAATTACATATGGTATTGGTAAAACGCCAAAACTAAAAATTATAAATTCATTCAAAATGCCGGCCGACGACAAAAATGTTAGCAGTTAAAATTATTGGCTCACAGTAAAAGTTCTATGTTACTATAATCAAGGTTGCGATCTTGATATAAACACCTAACCCATTAAGTACATATATTTGTCAGTATGAACTAAGAATTGTATAGTGTAGAAAAGGCAATTCATTCAGTAGACCGGTTTCGTCCTTCTTGGGAACTCATGTTTGCAGAAAAAAGCTGAATGTGCTTCTTTCGCATTAAACAGAATTTCAGTAAAGACAAAATTGACAAGAAATCAATTTAACTTACGCATTTTTTGACAGTAATGCGGGATTGGAGCTCATACGTGTCGTATTGTTAGCTGAAAACAAGTGGAATACAAATTCATATTTACGTGAGAAAGAGAGGGCGTTGATACTCAATCAATAGTTTGAAAAATTGCTTGACAAGAACTATTCCACATTTTAAAAATAAGTTTAAAATCCCAACAATAAAAGGATAAACAATAAAAATTTTAAGTTGAGGTAACTAACAAGGTCATGTTTCCGACAAGCTGAACGACGCAAATTGAATTACTGAATATAAAACCAAAGTCCACAATGATAGGGGCTCCTAATCAGTTTTCATTACTGCCATCAATTTTAAAACACAGAAATATTACAAAATTGTTCTCACATGCTACTAGGCATGGTCTATAAGTGGCAAATAGTAGTATAAAAATACCGACAGAAAGATATTCACCTGTGATAATTCTAGTAAACAAAATATAAAAACTAATAATCACCTATAACTTAAAACAAGTTTGTGGAATTCAGTTAACCACCAGTTAATAAATATTTTTTCGGCCAATCATAGCAAAGCTACGATCAGTCACACGTGCTGAAACATATCGACCTTTTGTTTTTATGATTAAGACGTGACGGAGCCCGAATAATGAGGATAAAACGGCAATATTCATGCAAGGTTTGCCAATGTGCACAGATGCTGACCATGGAAGATCGAAAAATGTGTCAATACGTGCGAGAAACTGAGGCTTTTTTATGTCGTGCGATAGCTTAACTAAATTGGGAGTGATGTTTATCTAGAGTCTGCCAAATCTACTAAATAATTAACACTACTCGCGCAGTTAACAGTTTCTTTACTTATATATATATATATATATATATATATATATATATATATATATATATATATATATATATATATATATATCTCATTGAGCACAACATATTATTGCGTCCGTAAACTGAAAATAAATAAAATCATAATTGTTTTCCTTTCAGTTACAAATCACAGTATACCGTTTGTACTGACAATGTTCATAATGAAGTTGTCAATACTGATGTGTATGACGAGACAATCTTGAACGGGAAAATGTTACTTAAGAACATCTTGAGCAATTATTTAGTATTTAAAATAACTGCATGCTGTTAAAGAAAAATAACCAGCCAATCACGTTCGAGAGAACAATTTTGAGTTGGCTCACTGAAAATGAGCATTCGTACCATGGAAAAGACAGCATGAATTACCTGATCTTAGTTGGGATTAATACTGGCAAAATTCTAGTTGATTTGTTACTCGGTAAAAAGAAGATGGCGTCCGCCAAATACTGAAATTCAGCCTGTGTTAGTCACAACACAGATCAGGTAATTTTGATAAATCCAGTTTAGCAATTTTCGGTCCTTTCAGGCAGTAAAGCGTTTGCTAGTAAAGACAGTATTTACGCATGACGTAATAATGATGCATCTACGCTGAAACTCATCTTAAACATTAAATAAACACTTCAAACTACATATAGCGTTTCGGCAAAAGTTTTTACTTAATATTTCTTAATATGGCCTTAACTTTAATTCCACAAAAGGGTCATGTTTTTGAGGCAGTTTTCAATATTGCAAAGTAGTGAAAGACGACTAATTCATTTTTACTGAAGCCGAAGCGGACAAAAGCCGATTTAGCTCGACAATGAGTTACATTCCATAACGTCTACAAATACACATGAGCCGAACTTTATACCTTTGTGGCATATACAATCAAAGTACATCAGTTGTGTCAGTCGGGTTTAAAGAAACGTTTGCTTAACAAACCAGACGCAAAATTCTTCAACCATGTTTAACCTTAAGTAAATTATACAGTGTGGAGCGCACTAAAAATATAACACTTAGTCTAACTAAATCTATTATCCACTCTCAATAAACTTAAGCAAATCGATGCAAAATATGCCAAACAAATTATTCTTCAAACAGAGTTTGCGAACATGAAATAAACACGCCCATTTTATGTAATAAGTTACAGAAAATATCAAGCTTATTGTCAGTCAGTATTGGCGTGTTTTTACTTTGCATAATTATTTAATTGCCTAACTGATATACTTGTGGCAAAAAAGGAATAGATTACATGAAATCGAATGAATTTACATGGTGCAGCCACTATTTCAATCAATTACATCTCTGACTTTCCGTACCTTACATACATTGTGGTTTAATCCTCGTTGGCCAATTAGTTGCTGTGCTATAATGATAGCCATCGATTTCGCGGGCGTTAATAACAATTTTGAAAGCAAGGTTGCAAGTTTGATAAATTCACCAAACCCATTATATCCAAATTTTTAGCACGAAATAAGTGCTTCAACAAGATGGTACATTGGTTAGAGCCACAGACTTCGAAGTAGACGAGCCCAGATTCTAGCCATGCCTGCGGCGAATTCGGAACAGTACGTGAAGATTTCCCAGTTGGGACGAAACCAGTCTTCTGGATAAATTGCATTTTCTATATTAAAAAACGCTTAGTTTATACTGACAAATGTATGTACAGAATGGGACAGGTGCGTAAATCAATCTCGCAAACTTTATTTAAATGGATAAACATGAAAATTCGAAACGCTTCAATACGTGTGACTGACTTATTTTCTATATCGTGTAGCTGGTTAAATGAAATTGGAATGTTTACTTAAATTTCGAAACCATGATTTCAATAATTGTAATTTCCATTAAAGAATCGACGATTATTCAAAACTATGATTGTCTACCTTTATAAAAATGCAATAATTTTAACTGTTATTATAAACAAGACAAAATGAATAACATTTATTTGTTAGTTAAAATAGGTAGCGCGCTTGTTTTAGTGAGTTTTGCTAATTGTACATTTTTATTGACGTCTATAATGATATCAATTTGCGTGATTATCAATATGGAATAGCGTATTAAATCCTACAGTTTCACATGAAGATAAATTTGGTTGATTAAAAATATTTATGCAGGCAAAATGACAGGCTAGACAGTAAATGACTATTACATAGAAGTGTTATGTCCAAAGAATCGCAACCAAATATGAAGGACTTAGTTAAATATTCATTTTAATTATAAAATAATAAATGATCAATTTAAAGATCCATATTACACACACACACACACACACACACATATATATATATATATATATATATATATATATAGTATGGATTTTAGGATAACAAAGCGTATGTTTATTGTGGATTAATGCCGGATTATTTCGTAAACAATGAACAACACATTACAATCTATCATTTATATACGTTCTAGGTTTTTATCTGATCAACACTACAATCTGCACATCCTGCTCTGTTGCCAAGAGAACGAAATAGAACTCATGAATAATGCTATTTAGGAGACTATATGCAGGAGAAAACACATACACCTGGTAGTCGACAAAGCGAATATCTGATCAAAGTTAAACCCATCAATACAAGAATAATCAGACCCTAAACATCGCTTTATAATACAAAGCTAATGATGTATTAAAACGATCCGTTTTTGTTCTCAGTGCTGTCCTTCTTGTTGTGGATTTGACTGCATTTTTCTTGTGCGGGATAATTGATAGCACTCATAGGTCCATTTTCAGATGATGTAATTTTTGGCCTCAATTGATGGGTTCTCACTTGTCTCTTCTTCTTTAAGCCATCAATTAGCTGATTGTCTGAAAATGACGTTGGAACAAGATTTTCCATTGTTCTTGTTCCGAATTTTCGAACCCTAATTTCCAGGTTCATCTTCAGGGTCGACACAATACGCACAGGAGTAAAACACAATTTGTGGCAAATGTGGTATCCTCATTCAAGACAGATATATTTATATTTATTTTAATATCCAAATGTATTTTTAATTGTCTTCCTAATATCCGGTCTTACTGCAGGATTGAAATCAAAATTTTGTTGATCTTTCTATGCGTCCGGAACAGAAATTAAATATAAACATCATGGATTGGCGTGTATGTCAATCCATTAGGTGTGCTTATAATTATTCAATAGAATGTCACTTTAGTAAAATACACATGTTTATAGGTGGTTGTGTGCGCGGAGGGGGACAAGGCTAAGTTTTTTGTATACATTTGAGTATTAGAGACTAGGTATGAAGACCGGATATTAGGAAGACAATTAAAAATACATTTGGATATTAAAATAAATATAAATATATCTATCTTGAATGAGGATACCACATTTGCCACAAGTTGTGTTTTACTCATGTGCGTATTGTGTCGACCCTGAAGATGAACCTGGAAATTCGGGTTCGAAAATTAGGAAAAAGAACAATGGAAAATCTTGTTCCAACGTCATTTTCAGACAATCAGCTAATTGATGGCTTAAAGAAGAAGGGACAATTGAGAACCCATCAATTGAGGCCAAAAATTACATCATCTGAAAATGGACCTATGAGTGCTATCAATTGTCCCGCACAAGAAAAATGCGGTCAAATCCACACCAATGATGTATTAAGTTTTGCTCATCTAGTAGCAAATTAGTTCAAATATGACCAGAAGGCTAAACCAAAGACAGCATGAACGGAAAGTATAATCTCGTGCACATTTGTTGCGTGCTTAGTGGTGACTCATCAGAATGAGCCCTTTACCCAATGAATATTTGGATGAGGAATGTAGGAAAATAGGACTGTAAAATCTTCTATACGAATTCGTAAACCTGCAGAAGTGTAGCTAATTTAATATAAAGTCTTCGGCAATGCGATTTCAAAGCTAACATATTATACATAAGATATATACAGTCTGTAAAGGTCACCAACACTATGGCTATTGTGTCAGTACCCGATACCAACATTATGGTACAGAAAAGGTACATGACCCTAACACTATGATCGCCGAGTCGGTACATGGTACCAACACGATGGATTTCAATATATGCTAAAGTTCACCAAATATGAGAATTAAAACGTTTTCTAAACACCTGTTACTCAGGCAAGTCCATGCACTCTGGCCGTGATCGCTATAACTTGTCGCATTTCACGGTGATCATGACATAATTCCATTAAATATATACCAGTTAGATACTGTTTGGTTGAACTTATTTGTTGCTAGGTGCGCAACACCTAATAAATATTTGCGCATACTTACCATTTCTCCGTCACAAACTGTATCTAATAGGTAATGATTCCTACAAGAACAAAGACACGTACTCACACGCATTCAAGAATATGAAGATCGAAACCTTCACTATAGTAATTTCATTTAAAGTGTTACCATCTATTTCAATGAAAGATAGAAAGGAAACTTTTGAATATTGTATAAAGAAAGAATAAACATTGTAAGAAAACGAGACAGTTACCACAAAAATTAAACTGAATCAAGTCCCCAATTAATATTTACTACAAGACAATAATAAATAAAGTGTTAACTCGTTAAGAATGGTACTAAAAATAATCATAATATTGTTCAACAAGTAGTAAAGATATAAAGCCAAGTATTAGCTTATCCTAAACTGATACTATTAAAGGTTTGCCTGAGCTAGTTTCCAATCCTGAATCGCGTCAACTTCGCTTCCTAATATTAGTCAGTGATGAGGTCTAAATGTAACCTAGCGCCTTTTCAAACGTTGTTTCATTCCTAATGTCGTCTCTTTACTGAGTTTCAATTGTTTTTATAATCAATCTTGCCGTTCTGATACGACTGCATATCGCTATGCTTCTATCATTATTCCGATTAAATATGTGCCCATTCTTCGAAAATAACTTTATTCCACGCAGATCATATATTAATCAATGCTTACAAGTTAATCGAAAGTGTTGATAAATATGTAGTGAGAAATGTGTGTAGTGCGAGTTTAGATGCACTATCCATGTACACAAAAATACCGGTACCTGAGGCCCTAGAACGTTTGCGACAATCTCTTAATTATCGTCCTTTTAGCTACGAAGAACAAAAAATGACGAATAGGCATATTATGGAGATTATAAGTATATGCACGTTCTTTACTTATTTGGCATTTAGGAAGGCATATATAAACTTATTAGAGGTCGTCCAGTAGGACAGTCTTTGTCAGTTTCGATAGCAAACATTATGTGCATGGCTGGAAGACAAATATTCTAGATGAGACATCTGTGAAACCCAAATTTTATTTACAGTTATTAGATGAAAAATCAGTCGTCATAAATCACGGTGATGAAGATAAGGTAATTTATTTATAGTTGACTAACCAAAGGAGTGAGCTCTAATTTACGATTGAAAGGAGCCACCGGTTGATTTTCCACTTATGGATTTTAAATTTATTAAAAGTGGTCCAAAATTAGAAAAAGATTTTTATAAGAAAAATGCTTACTTAGTTACCTTCTGTTTTATTCAAACCATCCGTATCGAAGAAAAATCGGTAGCTTAAAACCATTGAATTAACACTTCAAATATAGGGAGGTGTAATTAAGTAGATCTCGAGAAGTATTCAATGCTAGTGAATACCTGCGTAAGTAAGTAAAAGCAACGTAAAATTCCAAGTAGAAATATCTGACAACTATTAGAGCAAAGAAGAACCGTATTACCATGGTATTATCGGGCTAAAATCTAAGAGGAATCGTAAACTCAACAGATTTAAAATTGAGTATAAGATCCGTTGTAAGAAAGTATCATATCCAGAGTAGTAAACCTACTAATCAAAAGGATATAAAGGACAAAATAGGCGTATCCCGAACGTACAAAATGATTGTAATCTATGAATGAGGTTGAAACCAAGCGCCCTGATAGGGTAGGAATAGAGGAACACAACACTGCACACAAGTATGGACATGTTAATAGATCTAATCTTGCCCATCATTTAGTGGAACCCAACATACTATTTACCAGGATGTTTGTAGACAGTAATTGATATGCAGTCGCAACAGAACGGCAAGACAAATTAGAAGATCTATTGAAGTTAAGTTTATAGATGACATTATGAATTAAAAGTCGCTAGGTTCCATTTGAAATACAACACAGACTGACGGTATGAAGTGACATCATTACCATTCGAAAGCAACAGATAGTTCCAGAAAACGATCAAGTGTACCGGATTGGGATAAACCCATATGTGGCTTCATAAATGTGTTAGTTGTTGATAAATTTTAGGATTATTTATAGCATCAACCCGCAAAGGTTTATGAACGGTTATGTTAATTGTTAACATCTCTTACAAAATTACTGTGATCAATCGTTAGTTCGATAATTTTCTTGTCTTCCCATAATATTTTTAAATATTACATGCTTCAATTTATCTTACAACTTTACCAAATTTTCTATAATTTAATCAGGCATGTGTTACTACTGTTGTATTTAAATCACTTTGCACGTATCTGACCGCTGCAGCCAGCCTTAAAAACTTCATTTCACATGGCTAGTATAAAAAATAGTCTGACGCTTGCCAAAAAGGTAAATTACCAATCAATTACTCAGTTCCCACGTAAATGAAAGTACACTTGTATCTCATCGTGGTAAATTCAATACTAAGCATTTATACAAGCACACACATATACACACACACACACACATATATATATATATATATATATATTGTAATAACTCAAATACGACACACCCATTAATTGAGGATACATACTCATTAAAAGCGATGAAACAACACATTGCGTTACTAAAATGAAGTTGTCTAAATTGCCTAAAATCAAGACAGGCATAGTTAAGAGGTGATTGGTTACGACAATTGGGCAGTTGGGATTGGATGAGCGAAAATATTAACAAAACAAGGAAAAAACTGTAGATACTGGTAGAATAAAATTTATTAATAAATGTTATTCCATGGATTATGGTTACTTTTTCTCATATATAAAAGTACTCCAGGGAATAGTGTTTATTAATAAATCTTATTTCTACCAGTATCTACAGCCATTATTCTGGATTCGTTCTGAAAGTACATTCTCTAGTTCTCTTATTTTAAAATATTATTTACCAATATACATGCGCATGTTGTCGATCAACTTACGTAGGCCGATCGACCAGACGGTTATTTACTTGAATGAGAGAACATTGTAACTTAAACGCCTGTTTTAAATCAGGCTTTATGGATAAACAAATTGGGGCCGGATTTTTGCAAGCATAAAAATCATGTTCAGGCATTGAGCTTGAACTGGAGGTGATGCACGCAATTGATTGGTTTCCGTCACATATTTCTATCTTGTTTTGCCTTCTAATTTATATGTAAAGATATATTCATTAGTAGATATTTGAGGAGATAATGAGATAGAAGTGTTTTGTATTACATAAAATTTCTTTCGTTTTTGTAAATTGGGAAGGGTAAATGAATATATATATATATATATATATATATATATATATATATATATATATATATATATATATAGTGAAACGTCAATAGCCCTTATGAGTTTAGCCAGTTTTAAGTATGTGTAATGCAGTTTAAATGAAAGTTTTAACTTGATATGACGGATTCCCGGTAGATGATGATTGCTGAAATTTTACCATTGGTTAGAGGAACTGGGAGCAATTTATTGTCGGTGATAACACATATATCGTAAACATCATTTATTGTTTAAACGCCTTAAAAAAATTTCTTGTTTAGATATTGATCGAAGAATTCAGCATGGTTAATAACAATATATACAAGCAGACTAGTTATTGTGACGTTAACATGGGGACGCACAAGCTCTCCAATTATTTATATTAAATAAAAACGAAACCTAATGCATAAAATGGAAGGATATACGTCTATAAAAAGTAGTATTCAGTCATTCAGTAACATGGAAACATACAATAGTTTTATCTAAAGATATGTATTTGTGTTGTGGAGTACTCACGAAATAAATCAATTAATTTCTCTAAAATAAAAATAATCGCATTTATGCGGTGGCATTTTCAGAACTTTGTAAAAAATGCAATTTATCTACTAGAATAGCATCGTTCTTATTGAGTACTCGCCAGTAGTAATCACAAATGTTACGGTCTTCTATCAAACCCTAAGGTACGTAATTCAAAATCACACAACTCGTTCAGATTAACGCGTAAGCCGCTCATTGTGTTAGATATTTTCGTACCAACTATGCTCTAGTAGATAGATTGCTTTTCAAAACTTTGTCATATTAAATTATACCAACAATATATTTAAATATATATATATATATGAGGATAAAAGTTAATAGTTTTCGTATTCAAAACAATATTAGAGTTTAGTTTTATTATCATAGTGGTTTAAATAGTTTGTGTTTTGTGCAAATTGCATGTATATATATATATATATATACATATATGTATATATACATATTTATATACATATATATGTGTATATATATACATATATATATGTATATGTATAAATGTATATATATATATATATATATATATATATATATATATA
This sequence comes from Eudiplozoon nipponicum, assembly GCA_029291075.1. Lineage (NCBI taxonomy): Eukaryota > Metazoa > Platyhelminthes > Monogenea > Mazocraeidea > Diplozoidae > Eudiplozoon > Eudiplozoon nipponicum. The sequence goes on from JAQBSW010002846.1 coordinate 26,206, forward strand.
TATATATATATATATATATATATATATATATATATATATACAATTTGCAAAAAGCCGCAAAGATTCCCCCTTTAAATACTATGTGTGAAATAGAATTTCGTATGAGTTTTAACCAAATCTAGATGTGACGAGAATACAGAAAACTGGAAATAGCGCATCTAAAATAAGCTTCAAATAGTATGAAACAAAACGCGAAGGCCATTGTTCTGAGAATGTGGCGTTCTTGGATTGGCTTTTAAGAAAATTTTTGCACGAAAGATGTTTAGCAAATTAATTTTGTACGCTTATTTGGCCACCTTTGTAAACAATGTATTTTGCACAATGCCAAAATAGCTACGAAACTGCAATTGATTAATGGAGTTATCAATTTGATTCAAATCTGAATGCGAAATATAAATGAAGTCAAATAACTGATAACTTGCGACTACGAGATTGAATTATGTTTGTAAAATCGTAATGACTTGTGTCACGTGTTGAAAAACTTTAAAAAATTATTGCTCACGACTACACATAATCTTTTGGAACGATTTATTAAATGACTCAGTTGCACAACAATCAGTGCAATTTGCTAAATCTTTTCTATCAGAGTTTCACTGTACGCTGAAAAATTTGTAATTGTCATTTAAACGTCATAATTGACGAAATAAAGAGCAGCACAATCCCTTTGCACGTCTCAGCATACATATTACGCCACAGAATAGCGTAAGTGAATGTCAACAAACCCATTACGATATTTGAGTTGGTGGGATATGGCACGCAATACATTAGTAAAGAAAAATGTAACTGATAATTTGTCAAAAAACCAAGCGCGTATTACAAACGATGACTAGCTTAATTACACGATTTTTGTACTTTTACCTTGAATGTAACTACACATTGCTTACTAGCTGATGAAACAAGTAATAAAACATTGCCTGTGCGGAGGGCGTAAAAAATAAGTTAATCAAATGTGCGTATTAACATGAAACACTAGTCTAATCTTTTATCCAGATACATGCACTTACGTGGTGCGATTACTTTTGGAAATGATCAAAGCCCAACCGAAGAATAGCTCGCGGGGATCCAGCCGCCAAGCATTTGTAATCTCAAGCACATTCTTTTCGTGCTTACTGGCGACTCATCAGTAGGAGCCGGTATTTCGCCCTTTAACCACTATATATTTGGTAGAAGAATGTGGAATAATAATAAAGTACTTTCCTATTATTGCACATTGTTCGACCAAATATATAGTGGTTAAAGGGCGTAATACTGACTCCTACTGGTGAGTCTCAAGTAAGCACGAAACGAATGTGCATGAGATTATACTTTGCATTCATGCTGTCTTTGGTTTATCCTTCTGGTCACAATTGAACTAATTTGTTAGTAGATTCGCAACACCTAATACATACTTGCATATATATTAGCTCTTCGCAACAAATAGTATTTAAATTCATTTGTAATGTTTTGAAAATTACTGATTCGCCTATTATGCCTAGCAATCTCGCACACATTCAATTTGCAGTGCAAATTTCATTAATCGAGTTGCAGTTGCAATATTATGATGAATCATCACGATAGAATGACAACAATTTCGTTATGTTGCGAAATTAACAATCGATGGACTTGGTGCTTACTTCACGTGTACAATTTATACTTCAGTAAAATATTAGATGAAAGTCTGTCGGCTTTAGGCATGTGCTTTTTTCGGACTTCTCATTTATTTCGCTGTTGATTCAATCAAAAAGTTCATTAGAAAAGCGCCAATTTTGATCAACGATATAAGTGACATTAGTAGTTCAGATTAGGGAACGTATTATACAACTTTGAGAGATAAGTGCTTGAAGTATGATAATCTATGTGACGAAAAGTTATCTTCAGCATTCCATAGTAAATCACTAGTCCAGAATAACGTTGATAGCAGAATGACTAAATTGAACTGTGATAAAAAATTTAAATTTGAGGATATTTGAATGTACGCCACAAAAATGCTATGATTATTTCTCCAGGCTCAGTTTGCCCAATTTAACTTTGCTATTTATTGGGACTAGAAAGTTCGGCTTTACACTGGCTAAGCAATCAAAGAAATACTGGCCGGCATAGATGACATCCCTACTTCAGATATGTCAAACTGAAGAGATTGAACAATGTAATAAAAGTTTGCTCTGATGTCATTAGGACAATGGGTTTACTGTGGTGCTCTGAAAGTAAGCAATGGTGGCCGAACCGCTTCACTCTGCTAACCTCACAGAATTAAGTCAAAGAACTGAGAGTCAAATTACTGGAATAGATTTTTCTGTTACAGAGGCAATCGCAAAACTGGCAAAGTAGAGATGGAGAATTCTAGACCAGTTTGAATCGGAATATTACGATTATCAATTTACACTGTTTTTATGTTATCTGATCTCTGTTCTCCACAAGGGCTGTTTTACTCTCGCTGATGTTGTAAATGTTCGCCAGTAATCAAGAGGGGTCTTCCACAATACGTAACTGGGTCGGCACCGTAATTAGTCCACCGCAAAAAAAAACAGTTTTTTGTGCTTATGATGATAATGATAATATTAATAATAACAATAATAATAATGATAATGATAATGATATTGACGGGTACAATGGTGCGTGTTTAAAAGCTCCGTGGTAAGGCTAGTGCCCACCACGGGTCCATGAATAAATACTGCTATATTTAACGTACACGCCGCTTATGAGGACTCCGCATTTAAACTGAAGATAAAGTTAATAAAAACACTTGCATGACTTCGCTATCATGCGCTAAACCTGATTGCTGGTTAGGAATAAGACAACTCAGCAGATAATTGAAGTTCTTAGACGGCGTATTAAAGCGAAACACTTACTTTCTTTGCGCTTTGTTACGGGCTGGACACCATTCAATATTGCACCAGTAATAAACGGATTTTTGTCAATAGAAAACAGGGATTCATTATTTACAGATGGGGGACTAGTCGATTTCTTGAATTTTGCCTTATTCACCGAAGGTTCTTGACTGGGTGACTGAATTTTGGAGACTTGTGTTTCACAAACTTTTGAGGCCACAATTGCAATGTTCTCCTGCGGCACTATAGGATGATTCTCAGACAATTTAAACTGATCAATACTCTTGGTACGTTGAGGTATAAGAACATTTTCTTCACTTCTATTGATCTCCAACGCTTTCTATAATTCAACAGAAAAGTAAAACACAATGAAAATAAACAAAATATATGAGGTTCGAATTTTAAATATAACATTTACACAGATATTATGCACTTTGATAAGTCCAAGTAAATCTTGGTGCGTAAACGTAAAAATGCAGAAAGCTAGCTTATTAATCCAGTTTAATTGATGCAAGAATTAAAATGTTATACAAACTTATTTGCACACAACTTATCTTTCTGTATGTGTGTGTTCAAGTAAAAATGCATTTGGCTAACAGTTAGCTCATATGGAAGCAAGGGAATGCAGAAAATTTGCCATGAACAAAAGATGCAAGCCAACCGATACATGAGATACCTCCGGACTGCCTGCTCACCGGTAGGAACCGGGCCTACCTTTTAAGGCTAGTAATAAAGTACAAATGGACAGTGCGATCCTTTTGATATATGCGTACTGAGGGAAATAAATTCAATAAAAAACGAGCACACAGGCACGTACGCATATATATACATATATATGGCAATATATATATGGTATATATATATATATATATATATACGTGGCGTAGTGAAATGGCAGTCAACACCTTTATAGCGTATTCGGTCCGGGTTAAATCCAAGAAGTACTACTTGAACAAATTAGTTCAAGATAAAAACATATCTAGATGATGAATTGAATTCTGAATCTTATGTAATGTATAGTTTATAATGATATAGAGAGCATATATATATATATATATATATATATATGTATATATATATATATATATATATATATATATATATATATATATATATATATACGCAGGCATCAGTCGGTGCAATTAATTAGCTTCATGTTAAAAACAGTAAGAGACGAGCATTGGTTTCACAATAAAATATATATAGTCAACTAAAGATTGATATGTACATGTATACACTTGTAAATCGTTTGCAATCGAAAATAGATTTTCACATGGAGTGTTACTCCTACGTTGCACAGAACTGTTCAAGCAAGAACAATTTCTTCGAGCAGTGGTGTTATCATGTGTCTTTCGAGACCCAATATAAAAATGCGCTTAGTTATGTTTCCCCCTTTTTCAACATTTTGGACTAATATATATTTATCTTTGTGTACGTTTCAAAATATGGACTGTTTTTTGTCCAAGCATGACATCTTTTTGTTCATGTTCCCAGTAAAAGAAATTGACAGCATGTATTGAAAGCACTACTGCGTAATTACCAATGTATTTTTAAAACTGGTATCGAGTAATACATGTTTTGCTACCATGAAGAATAATTAACTCACAAATATTGTCGTTAAATGTTATAAAATTGTAAATTTGAGATTTAAACAAGCAACGGAAACGGAATCCTGCCCAGAACCTGAAACGCAATGTTTCGGAGTCTGACTCTAACCACTGACTCACAATACTTCACGCTATACAAAATGTTCAGTTATATACCAGCTAATGATTAGTTGCATTTACCACATGGTAATCCAATGGTTGAAGTCCCAGATTCCGAAGCAGACGTGCCCAGGTTTGAACCCTGTCTGCGTCAAAATTCTGGACAGTACTTGAAGAGTTGTCAATATGAACAAAACCGGCTAACGGGATTAATTTCCTTTACTAATTACTTGTTTACAAAGAGGATGGGGAGAGCATATATATATATATATATATATATATAGGAGTATATATATATATATATATATATATATAACGGGATTGGTTTTTGTATCAAATCGCAACATTGATTTAGCAAATTCTTACAAACATTTTACCTACGTTATTTCTAGCTTTGTCCCTCCTATCCACTTTGAACATGTCATTAACTCAAAGTCAAATAATCATTTAGTATTAAAGATAAGTTAGGTCCTTATATCCGATGAACTAATAATAGGAAATAAAGTTATCGTTTAATAATCAAAGCAGCAAGTTAGATTTTTACTCTTAATGCTTCATTGCAGGAAAATGTTTGTTTAAGCAACGTACTGTATGATGGACCCAATGAACTTGTACTTTTGAAAATATTTAAAATTTTTCTTCGAAATATTTAAATCAAGTTTGCGAGTTTGATATGAAGACCAATCCAATTGTTTTAACCACTCGCAAAACAGCAAAACTACCGGCAGTCACATGTACCGACGCGTTTCGACCTTCGATGATCATCATCAGTGTACGACGGCAAACTGACTATCGAGGATGAAAAGGCAATGCATATATAAGGAAAGCAAAATTAGATATGCTGCTCTTACCCATAGTAATTTCACAGATGTTGGACTGGACTGCAAATATCGGCTACACATTTTCCATGCACTCAAGAAAAAAATAATTTATAGAAATTGCGTGGCCGAAATTTGCAGTCTAGCAAAATACACGTGAAATTGCTAGGAGTGAGAGCCACATATCTAGTTTGGCATTCGTTACAAATTCATTGCGGTTCGATCCTCTCTAACCAATTTTCTATCGGTGAAACACGTCAGTATCTGTGACTGACGGTAATTTTTTTTATTGTGCGAACGGTTAAATTCAAGAGATATGTTCTTGTATCAAGCACGCAAACTTGATTTAAATAATCATTATCATCACCTGACGTTTTGAAATCGATTTTCCGGGCACATCCTTCGAGATGGTTCCATACTAACAAATATAGAACAACACGATGCATTGAAATAATATCCCTAAAGTGAGTACTAAATGAAGTTATTAGCCGAACGATACATGCTTTTGCAAATGAGCCCGAAACAGTCGCATCGACAGGATTGTCCCTTTTGTAAATGTAGAGTTTTGCATATCATTCTAGTAAGATACTAACAAAATTTTGACAAGCCGTATCATAGCGATCACAATTATTTAATAATATGTTGACATGTAGGCCAAAATAAAAACAGGAATGTAAGAAATAAAAGTGGCCTATCCGTTTCACATAAATTAATTATATTAAAATCTATGCGTAGCTATGTAAAATCTCATAAGCAACAGAAGACTGACAAGGGAGCAATAAAAATGGAGTGGCTTTCAGCATAAACAAGTAAATAGCACCAGGAAATGTAAACTTGAGCTAACCTGTATTTGGGAATATTCCTGTGGAAGCGTTTTTGTATTCTCTATTGAACCATTTTGGCTTGGGGGCGCAATTTGATCTGCCGTCGCTGCGGTTGAAATGTTAGATGCGCAATTGGTGTCATGTAACGACTCGATAGGTGGTGGAGGAGACTTCACTCTTTCTTTATATTTTTGTCTAGATGTGGAATAAGGGAGACAGACGACAATGATGTAGAGCAATAAACTAGCACCTTTTTATGACTATTCAAATGAACTCAATTGAATGTTAAAACAAAGGTTAACCGAGTAGTATTAGCTCTATTCGAGGGCGGAAAATTAATAGGCAATACGAAAGTTAGGCATAAGCCGATCATAAAATAGTGATGGAAAATTGTACAAGTGCTCGATAAAAGATACAAAATGGTAAATATTTTTTTATAGACTGAACTCTGATCAAATATTGATCTAAATAAATATAACGAAGACAGTATTTGTAGAAATGAAATATCGTGACTGATATAAAATTAAACAAGCACTGTCTGCGCGGTTGGAGATAATATTTTTTACAAATTAAATTTACGAAGCTGAAATGAACGTGCAACTGACGGTAATTTTCTATGTTGTGCAACTGGTTAAATAAAATGGGAATGATGCTTATAACAATTTCGCAAACTTAATTTAAAAATTCATGGCTCGTTATTGAAAAAAACGATCAAAATAATCATAAACTATTTATAATTTCAATCTGCTTTAAGCAAAACGGGATAGATAAAATTCGCTGAAGAATGCGTATTTACAAATTTGGTAGTTAATTAATGAAAATCTTTTCCTTTTTTACACAGAGTATAAAGGGCAATGAATGGATAAATATTATCAATGGTAATAGAACTCATATCACGAGATAGTTGTAACTAAAATAAACATTAAATTTACTTTTTTATGAACGAATTTATAGCCAAATTTTGTTAAATATCATAAATAGTTTTATTAAAATTTACCTTCAACTATTCACAGACGGTGAATAACTAGAGTTGAAGACCATTAAGAGTAACATGCGTTTAATAAACTGAATGGTAAATATACGTTATCAAATGATTTGCATATCAGTTAAACCTAACACGAATATTATTCAGATATAATCGATTCGATACTTACAAAGTGGACAATTTGAAGAAACCTGCGCATGTTTGAAGCGTTTTTGTTAAACAAATGGCAGCAGGATGTTTAAATAGAAGAAGCATGTACCGACATTGAGTTGTAATTGGGTGTTCTGCCATATGAACAAATGGGACGATTTCATATTCTAACCTCTGTGCTCGTCAAGATGTTTTTATCTATTTTAAAATATCTCCCTTTTCCATTTTAAGATGCTTGTCTAGAAAATGAGCATTTAAATTTCTTATTCGAAAAAAAATTTCATTTTATTCGGTGAAATAATACGAAAAGCTTCATAACATCCTTATACCAAGGAATTGGAAACAATTTAACTCCGATAACTGTTATAAATACTACTCATTAAGCACTAAAATTCAGGGGATATTAAGAATAAAAATCTCTGCAATTCGACACTTCTACTACTTAATAAAGAACATCAATTTCGATAAAGATTAGTCTTGTGAAATCCGTCAAATGTTAATAACTTACCGTGCAGGATGAATTCGCGGTTCTGGTGTAAAACACCGATTTTCCGATATGTCTGATACCTCGGAAATGTCTGATGACAAATGAATTTTTCTAAATAGCATAAATAAAAGCACTAATAAAAAGAGCGCTGCTAACATAGAAAAAAGGCAAACAAATGACGCTGAAAAGTCAAGCCTCTACATATCTAAATAATGTATGGAAAATCATATGTATAGCTCTCAACCCTAGCAGTGTCGAGAATATTTCACAACATTAGAAATGTTGGCCGAACAATTTCTATGCAATCAAAAACATAAAATTGGCGCACCTTTCGCCCAACACATGTACGTCATAAAATTAAGGAATCATTCATTACGACAGTTTTGATAAAAGGTTATTAAATCCAGTTACTATATATGCTCTGCTGTTTGATTCTTGTTATTCAGACCATAGTCCTATACCTGCGATGATCTCAGAATGTCAAAACACGTCTGCACGCGTGATAGATTTTCTGTGCAGCGAAAATGGTTTGATACAATGAGTTTGATTTTTATCACTAGCAAGAAAACTTGATTTATAGAATCTTTATCGGCACTCACGCAATGAATGACTGTTCAGTCCATAAATCAGACCAATAGAGACGAAGCGAGGGCTCACTAGATGAAATGTCCTATAGGCTACGATTCTTTTATATATTTCTGTTGCAAACAACGGTAAACTTCTAGTTGGGTCGGTCACAAAATTACCTGATGTAAAAACATGTAGCCATATCGCGTCCACTTAAGTATAATATTCTTAAATAATAGCATTATTATGAGCATTGGACAAAATCTTCAACTAATCATCTTAAGAATAACAAAATATGTACAAAGAAAACTTAACTAAATAAACCCTGGAAAGGAAAGGTCACCCAACTAACAGGCAGTAGAATTGTACGTATTGTACAAACGCAAAATTAGTAAAACTGTCATTGAAATGCATCTAAAGAAAAGCCGTGTTTATACGCGAATCCCTCTCAAAACTACAGGTAATTAAAATAAAGCATATTAGATTCGCACATATCATAGATATAAAGCCGAGAAATGAAGAGGCTAAATGCGTAAAGCGAAAGACGCAATAAAAATATAATAAGACATGTCCCGGTAAATAATTTTTAGTTTGTTTACTTGTTGTAAATTTAGGTCTAAATAGATGCCATATCGGCACCACCTAAGGAAAAGGCAAACAGAAAAGTGTGTGTAGTGTACTGTAGATTGACGCAGCGAATAGAATTTCAGACTACGAAGAAAATGTTTCTCGGTTAGAGGCGCGTCTACAACAAAATTCTGGACAGTACTTGAAATTTTCCCAGTAAGGACGAAACCGGTCTACTGGATTAATTGCCTTTTCTAAATAATACGATGCTTAGTTTATACTGATAAATTTATACATGTAATGGGATTGTTGTTTATATGAAGGTCGTAAGCCTGATTTACATAATCGTTACCACCACTCGCACAATAATTATTCCTTAAGTGTATACCCATTACATTTCTTAATATGCAAGAAAATCTGGTTCAACATAAAGATTTATAGTTTTCTTGCATTGCATTAAAGTTCAGATTGAGTATATCATTTGAATGGTGTTTATTTATTTTATTTTGACGGATACTTTTATTCACATGCAACAGATTTAAAAGGGCTTATCGCAAAATTATAAAAATGCAATAAACCAATTGAAAAAACGATAGAACAGGTATATTAGAACTATTTTCTATTATAAACGAATATGTTTATGTCAACATCTGCTACTGATCAACCAAATAGAGAACCGTGGAATATAGAAGCATAAGACCGTATAGTTCAATAGCAAAATCGAGCAGTAATAACATATATCGTATAGGATATTCTCTAAAAGGCGCATCCCAAATAGCATTTGTTACAGAAAAAAAATTAATACGAGGTTTTATATTAAGTTATAGAAGATAATTTTGTTCTGCTGAATAAAACATTTATTATTAGACATGCAAAGGAATGGAGAACCTAGAAAGAAATAAGGCATATATAGGAATATGATAATTTAATCCAATGTCAGAACGGTGAACGAGTGATGTTACCTAGGAAAGTTTATTTAATGTTTAATGACGACTGATCAACATGAGCCGGCAGTCAATCCCAAACACATTCTTTATTTCGTCAAGAAATTTGGGAAAATCGTACGATGCCGCCTCCAGTGTGCACCTGTAGCGCAGTTCTTATAGTAAACATCATACACTGACATTTGCAATACCACATACAAGGTAGCTTAATGTCTATTATATGTGCCGAATCTGGAAAGGACACCGACACAAATAGTTTGAATTTATTGTCTAAATTTCAACAAAATTGGAAAAAACAAACCTTCTGAACACATATTACTTTTTCATGCTAATAACTCTGACCTCAATCGACGTCCGTTATGGTATAAGCATGTTAATAATTAAATGATTCAATGATGTATATAGCAATCATGCATTATTGTCTGTGGAGAACTATTATAAATAAAAATATTTTTACGTATTGCGTAACTAGTAGCATATTATTTATTTGTTTTGAAGACCCAACAGCTATGCATATATACATTCAGCATGACGAACCTAACTAAACTAACAGGTAAGTTTATGTAGAAATAGCAAGGTATGCCTAAAAACCCATGAAAGAAAGACGTAATCGCGATGACGCAGGATTTTCAGGATAACTAATCACTCAACGAAATATTCAAAATAATTTCCAAAAATAGCTAATCATATTTAGATACAAATCGACGCGTCTGAACGCCAAAATACATACAGTTTAAACAAATTGTGTTACTTAAATCTGTAGTGAGTGAATAATTGATGTTATATATGTGAGATATGCATACTTAATCAAAATTCTTAAATAATAAGAACACTTTCTTTAAATATTACGAATTTAATGCTAGTAGAATTAAACGGATAAAAGTTTTTACCTCGTTTCAATGTTGTCTATAAATAAGCAACGGTGCAAAAAATACATAATTCTATACAAGTCTCGGAGCAAATTGTAACAGGCTGATCCAAAAATGACAGTATTACTAAAAGCCCGATACACTTTGGTGAATGAAATACAATTTCTCGGTATATTCAATTTCATTATAGTGTTAGATGTACTGGTCAACTCCTCTAATTAAAAAGCATATTTTTACTACTTTATCCTTTAATAGACTTGTCCTTACAATCTGCAGTTTGATTTCCTATGTGGATTTCTTCTGTTTGGCACCATACCCTTTTCACACAATTGCTTATAATAAATGCCAACGGAGCATTACAAAGATATTGGAGTTTAGTCATTAAACAGTCACGCTGATCTAAGTAGTTCTTGATAAGCATATTTCGCAACTACAAATATCATTGGTAAACGAAAGCTTAATACCTATTTGATTTTTACAGCCAATTATATAACTTAGAAGTTTTCAATGCACACTATAATTGAGTATATAATGATATTTATTAATTAATTAGTTAGTTACTAAAACGAATATAATACGATTGTCATGTAGCACTTATTTAACACGACAGTCCGTGCAATACTGTCATTTAAACCAGGTAATCGAGTAACCTGGGAAACTGAATAGGTATATACGGTGTTCAAACGAATACTAATTGTCTTGTGAAACTGGGTGTTGCATGATTAACTTATCTGTAGTGTGACTAACACAGGCTTGCTCGCAGTTGCTTCATTTGTTGGCGAATTTCGGATACCTTTGTTGGTATTCTTGTATTTGTCTAGAATTGATCACGAGTCTTAAGAAAGGTTATAACAACCCGCGAAATCGATATTTTTTTAAATTTTATTATTTGTATTTATGTGGCTAAAACTGAAAAAAGTTAATGTCAGTGACTGCATAGAAATTGTGCAGCCGACATTGCCAGTCCAGTACAATATAGGTGAAATTACTAGAAGTACGAGCCACATATCCAAATTTTCATTCCTTACATATACATTGCGAGTTGATTCACGCAAATCAGGTTGCCGTCGAGCTCGAAAAATAATCATGAAATGTCGGAACGCGTGAACACAAGTTAATGACGGTTGTTTGACCATGATGTGTGAATTATTAAATACAATGGGATTGGTGATTAGATTAAGCATGCAAACTTGACTTAATAAAGAAAGTGTGATAATTCCATTGATCGTTCCATTTATACTTCGAATTGGTTAGCCTCATAATAGTTAACTGATGTTTTAATAAATAGACTAGCGTCTTGTGTGTATATGCATATAACAGATGTGTAAAACTAAGTGAAATTACACTAGCTGGATTATAAATGACTTTTTAAATGGGCAGACTACTCGTTTCATACTCACCGTGTGAAATGGCTTAAGTGAAGTTAACCTCACGATTTAGGATGTTAGAAGATAGATACCAACAAAGGTATCCGAAAGATTTACATCAAAGTAAGCAACTAGGAAAATTCCTCCGTTAATCACAATACTGATCCAGAAAATATACGTTGTCCGTGGGACTCATATTTTTGAGTAGTCTTAGAATTCGGATATCCTGGTCAACCCGGCAGGACTAGCGTATAATGACCATGAGACGTGAAACTATTTAACGTCGATTACTAGTTAACTGACTTGGAGCAATTCCACCGGAAACATAGTTGCCGTTGTTGTTTGAAAAATGTTACCAAGGTAAGACAAATAGTGAACTTGTCGGAAGATGTTATTAATGCTAGGTTATGTTAACAAGAACATCACATTGTTACATTTTTACTATGCGGAAGATCTAAATATATGTTTACAAAAGCATATATGGTAAATGCTAAATCAAAGGAGTTCTTTGTCCATGCAAAAAGGGAATTTCGGTTAAATTTACTTACGAAACTAATTGAACAATAAATATCGTTGTTCGTAACCGTTCAACTTAAAATTAAATAAGTTTGAAAGAAAATGCATTTTCCATTCATAGATTTCTTCCTTACCAGACACCTTCATTTAACTATATTCCTTCTCCATATCGGTGGCGATAAGCCACCTATTAAACCAGGCATCTGCCACGACATTTATATTTTAAATGCGAAAATATAGTGAAACAATGTTAAGAATCTTTGCAACATTTTTTACAGTAAAATGTCACTAATTTGTAGTTATCACATGTTAAGGATTTTAACCCTGGGATTTAAAATACTAGCCATTATAACAGATTCGGTTTTTATATGCAAATATTAAATTTCACTTTAGGGTAAAGATGATCTAACCACTTGGGAACAAATTAATTTGTGAATTATAAAAATTAATTTGTAAAGTGTAGTTTAAAATGGCTATCTGTTTATCAAAATCGAGCAAAAGTTATGTTAACTAATGATATCAACGTACACATCGTCTGCAACTGTTACAGTTCGTTTATAAAAGCTGCCAAGCTGATGTTTATTGTTTAATATTCTATCGGAATCAAGGCGACTTGAACGATTTGGCGGAGGTGAGAATTGATTAAGTCTGGATGCATTTATGATGCGAAATGACTCCGGTTTAGCATTGTCAGCTTTCGGAAACAGTGCGTTTCTTTGTTTATCGCCGTCACCCTCTTGTAAACTGAATTGATGAATTGAAAAAGAACATTTTATGACAATTATATTAAGAAAAACATAATCTCAAACAATATTCGAAATATAAATTCGTGTAATTTCAAAACGCGTTTTAAGAAATTATCCAATCGAACATCAGCATCACTAGAAGAGGGTAATGAAAGAATTAAAACAGTTCAAAAAAATTTGTGAGTTGACCGAATAAATAGGTATAAACATAAATTTATTGAATAAGACATTCGTTAGATCAAATCATTCATGGTACTACCCCCATATGCGAAGATAAAAAAATATCGTCCGATAAACGAAAAGTTTCGTTCTCTTTTTCTCCTTGAGTAACTAAGATGGATACATACAAAAGCACATATTACCACCATATATATATATATATATATACATATATATATATATATATATTAGAAGGCTCAAATGATATTTATTGATTTCAGGGTTGTCGACTTTGAATAAAGACCAATATTATATTTTTATGAACCACATAAAATAGGAAATCTAGCGCCGATCATACGTTCATACACATTTAGACTTCTCTTAATAATCCGATCAAAACAATATCCGATTACCAGCAACCCGAACTACAAGACTTAAATATATACACAAAAAACTGAAATGCGAATTTACGTTTTATTAATGACCCAAACATAGTACTTACAAAGAATGCCGGCTGTGCAATTTAAATTCAGTTATGATCATGGCTTAACTGCAACTTTCGCAAACTCAATATAAACTGTTTAAGTCCGCGCTTGGTGCAGAATTCATTTAGGTAAACATGACGCGAATAGACGTTATCAGCGTCCACGCCATTAATCTTCTCTTAATTGAAATAGTACGATAGAGTTAGCATTTAAAACTCAAAGTCCTGAGTAACCAATCAAAAATAACAGAAACCCCGTTTACTGATACAAAGTAAATAAAATAAGGTTTGCGTTGGGCGGCTTCAATAATTTGAAATATTATAAGGTCGAAACGCGTCAGTGCGTTGCGGCTGGCGGTAGTTTTATTTGAAATATTAATTAAATAAACTTCAGCGTGTTACCTACAGCGATATGAATAAATGCGGATGCAATTCCGCCACTAAGTTCAAAATTATAGAAATTAGTTTGAGGAAATAGTACCTAGGGTTGCAGGAAAGATCATACTTTACTGAAGATAAACTATCGTCTGGACTATACAGGACTTCGTGTAGGCAATCTGATCTTGAGTGTGGCTAGGAAGTAGGCGAACATTCGAAACCAGTCTGCAGATAAAAAAATATAAATTTACAAATAGATGTCATATTTAGTTTTCAAGCCATGCTATGGCAAGTTATCGCGGGAAAGGAAGCTAGAGAAAGCTGGAGCTTGATTAAAAACATTTTTGATAAGGGCAAGAGACTCATGAATGTGTTCTTAACCTTGAATAAGATGTGTCGGGCTCTGTTTCGCAGTCTCACCAGCAGCATCCAGTCACATGGCTTAGAAGTGAAAACAAACTGATAGGGCGGTAAAATGTCATCGAACTCAAAGCGGGAACATTCTCGTTTATTGCACACAGGCTACCGCCTGCCTGTGAAGCGAGAGCGCATCACGGATGATGTACCGGTTCAACCAATTCCTATGAACGCAAGAATCAGGTTAAAATTTCGCATCGTGAAGCCGTCCGCATACGGTGTCGAAAACGGCTATGCAGTCTAGGAAGGCAACAATGGTGAGTCACTGATATTGGTAGCATTGCAAAAGATTGCATCGGTGTGCATAAATTTGTCCAGATATATATTATTTTCAGTAAAACAACTGCCCCTCTTGTTATTCAAAAATTCTTATGAAGATATCGATACAAATCAGGTTGAAACTTCCATTAGCCGTTTGATCATTGGCCCCCAGATGCTGTTTAGTACGATATCGGGGTTATAGTAACAAGTGTCTCAGAAGTATAGTATATATATATATATATATATATATATATGTTATAGTATATATATATATATATATATATATATATATATATCAATGTTTGTAAACATGTATATCAGAGAAGTATCAGGAGGCTTTCTGTAAATTTTTACCTATTTTCAAAGCACAAATATTTGAACGAAATACAGTCAGATAAAGGCTGCGGATCCTGGACGGCAGGCAACCGTCATCATAGCCACTGACTGACCCAGCAGAGTGTCCATTGTACGCAACGCATCCTGGACTAAAGACAACCATCGACTGCTGACCAAGATTTGATCGATTTGAGAGAGATCAAACGTCAGTGTCAAATTTCTATGGGTTAAATCGCTATGACCTCTAGAAAGATGCTATCTGTATTGAAAGAATATTTAGTTTCTTTAGACTAGAATAAAGCGCAGTGCAAGATTGGAGCCAGCAGCTAATGTCAGCCAGAGGCTGTCTTCAAAAAGCTAAAATGTACGCGCAGTTTTATCCCTTATTTTGTGTAATTCAACGGCAGTCACTAGAATGTCCGAGCGTTTACGTGTCTTGTAACAATTTTTTCAGATATAACCAGAAGGATTAACCAAAAATCAGTATGAACTGAAGGAATAATCCTACTGATTAGTCGGCAGTGAGCACGAAATGAATTGACACATGAGGTCATATCTTCAGCTCACGCTGACTTTGGTTTTTCCTTCTGGTAATATTCGAAATAATTTGCTGCTAAGCGCGCAACAACTAAAACACAATTGCATATATATATTAGTTCTCCGAAGAAAACAGCATCTAACTGTTAAATACCAATAAGCAATTATTGGTAAATACATGACATACTATAGCAGACTCATTGGTTAATTATGTCTCCTATTAAAAAATTCAATGCTCATGACTTTTTTTATCTATATGCTGACCGTAAACGAGTAACTTGGTGTTTACTCTGCTCTAAATTAATAATTAGACCTCAATATGTTGAAGATATTTACAAATTCTTCTTCTTCTTCTTTACTGCGGCTGACTCCTTTTGGAGGATAAGCCGGCTCCATTGATATCCCGGATTATACCTCTCCATGCCGGGCGGTTGGAAGCCATTTCGGAACATTTGGCCGTGATTGCTTGGCTGCGATATCAAGCAGATTTCGAACATTCCAACACCCGAAATAAATAGGTGTTTTCGCGCTGATAAAACCAGATAGCTTTTCACTTGACACCCTAGCCTCTGGAGAAGCACAGAGCACGTCGCTTGCCGGGGACGCCGTAGCATGAACGGTATTCATAGATTGTGACATTTCATGGAGTTTCTTTGGAATTTGGTACAAGTGGTGTCCCCTCACAATTAGAAAACTTAATTAAAAAGAGAAACTTTAGGCTAAACTCATTCCAAATTTAAATAGAATTGACATATATAACTCTGAGTGGTCGAGAACAAATCACGAAATGCGCATCATAGCGAAAAGAAACCTGATATATTTCCTGCGACAGGTACGTTGCGCAGACTACTATTGTGAATCGGTTCGTAATCGATTACAGCGAATTAAGCAGAGATATTTTATTGTATCTTATACGTCAATATTTGAAAAAAAATCTATTGATAAAACCTTATGTCGCATACGTCACTGGAAGTTTCAGACACTGCAATATTAACACTGGGCTAAACGATTCGCAATTCTGGAGTATAAGCTAAAACACAAAAATAATGATTGCACAATGATTAGCTCTGAATTGTAAAGTGAATGCTATTTTCATGTTTTAGCGGGTCATCGTCAGTACTTAACAACTCAATATTACAGACAGAACGTGCTTTGGCAATCTAAATATCTAAGATATAGTTCTCTGTAGCCACTTACTCTCTGTCACAAATAGAAGCCTCGTGTCCACATTATTTAACGTGACAAGAGACCCTTTTAGAGTCAATTCATATTAATTCCACCTGAAGTTTCCTATAGCTTTTCAACATCATAAGTGGGTATTCCATCCTTAAAATCACGCAAAAAATCGTAAATTAGGATGTCCAAAACACGCTTCAAATTTACTACCAGTGAACTTGCAATTTATCACGCTAAATATTGGAAACTAAGATCATTGGAAAATGTGTCTACAAATATGGAGTTATTGATTGAATTCATACGAACTAACTAAACGAAACAAAATTAGCAGGATGTGGGCAAAATCTATTCTGCCAGATGTACCATCATTAATTGTAATATATTTTCCTGGCAGGTAGCTAAAACAACATGATATTGATCTTACACAGGTGTCAATATTTCTAGTTTATAATCGAAATATGATGAAGAGGACAGCTACGAACAATGAATGCATTTAAATTTTCCGTTTATCATCAGATAACATTATGTTCTAAAAAAAGCACACCCCCAAAGTTATTAATGTGATAGACATATGACGAAGGTAGAACTACACAAGTGAACTTCTCATTAAGAAGAACTATTACATAGCAGTATTTTAATAGAACGGCTTCATTTTAAATACTGCCTCAACATTTAAATTTCAATCTACTATGTTATTGCCAAACGTTGTACAATAATGCAAAACTGAACAGTTCACTTAAAGGTGTAAAATAACATAAGGTGTAAATATCCACATTGGCGTATACACGCTCATATATATTTTAGCACAAAAAATTAATGTTTAACTGGTAATACGCTGAAACAAAAAATTATTTCTGTTCGTAGAAGCTTGTAAGCGTGTAAATTGTACAAGTGAGTTTAAGGTCATAAATAATTGTTAATTAGCACCTGAAAAGTAAAAGGTGTACTTAATTGTAAGCTTTCGCAAGATACAGAAGAGCCAGAGAAAGGATATCTTAACAGAAACCTAGCCAGAAAATTGACATAATCGGATACTAATATTATACCATCAAAATTGCCGAGCAACATATTTGGTTGTTTACCTTATTTCTGCTTTCTCAAAGCATTGGACCCACTACCAGTTATGCCGAGTAATTCGCGTCAAAATTATAAATTTCCACTGTTAAATGTCTAAATAGTTATATATATATATGAGCGGTTTTGTTACTAGTTTCGAACACCTGAGACACAATTGCAAAAAGCCCAATTATTTAAATGCCTAAACAGTTTGAAATGACTGGTTATTTACATAGGCTACAAACAATGTTAAAAATATATATGACTCCTGTCTACGTAAACAAATTTGGCAGGTAATGAGAATGTTGATTTCTGATTGGAATTATCATCAAACTATGCTCATCTAAGTATAGTGCTATTTTAACGTATTATCGTAAATACGTGTGCAATGAAACCGTCACAGTATGCGCGGTAGTTGATGGCAATTATTATTAAAGTAATGATAAACTGACATTCAAAATCCTTTTATGACTTGGTTGAGACAACTATATGCTGGATGATGCGCAAATAGCCGTAGGCAAGTTGATTAATGTCATTTTGAATACCGATTTGTGATTTATTATTGTACTTACAATATCCGTAAAATTAGAATTTTATATAAAAGTAAGTAGACGCGTTTCGAGACTAATTAAACGAATAAACGAGCAATAAGGGCATGGGTCAATCCGAACGATGAGAAGCTGTTTGGATTATATTTTATCCAAAATCGGTTCCATAAAAAAGACTTACTTATCGCTTTTTTATAAAGACTATATTTTTACACTTCCCAGATACATTCTACGCAGTGGATTTCAATGTAATACTGATTATTCTATCCAGAAATAATATTTTGACTAAATAATACAAACATCATTCGTGATATTTTCATTTAAACTTTGAGTCGCATCATGGTCTACAACGTAGACTTGCACAGTTTTTTGAGCGCACTGGCGTCCTAGAAAGCTTCTACTATTTCAAAACTTGTTCAAATATGTCATATATATTTTTCGGAACTACACTGGTTTATAAGTTTTAAATTCTATCGTCGACGTCTTTCCACACGATAGAGTGGTCGATTTTGACTACACATATGATACTCGATACCTAATTGACAAAACAGGTTCCATCAAGTTCACCAATCACTGATTCACTTCCGTCATTTCGCTTTTCATTATGAAATGTACATCTAAATAAAGGATTCCGTTACAATTTTTCGAGAAATACTGAGCAATGCGAAAATATTTGGTTGGTCAACATGTGTTCTTTGTTAGATAAGAAAATATGGCTTCAATTAATGCATATGCTCAATCAGGTTTCACGTATGCCTACAGTTCAATAGCCATGTAGGGCACTTTTTCATCTAGCAGCAAATTAGCCTAACACGCAAAAACAATGCACTCCATCCAAAATCGCATGGGATGGTACTGGATGAGCTTTTCTTTTAGTTTTATGTCCACTTGATTATCACAATTATTCTTGAGATATTTTGCTTGATATGGCGATATTTCTGCAGATATTTGTTATTGCAATCACTCTCTTTACCGTCCTGTCGTTGGTTAGCAGTGTTCAACTCGAAGTGAGATAGTGCTTTGAGGAAGTACAATGAAGACCATAAAGAATCTATTAGCTGATGTTGCCATGACTTGTAGTATACGCTTTATGGATGTCAAGATTGCCTAGTTTCTGTGTTACACACAAATAAATCTTTCTATTTTGGCTAGATCCCCCCTCTTTATTTAACATTCTTATTTTCTCGTTTTTTGATATTTCATATGTATTTTGTTATTTATGAGACAGTGGTCCATCAAAATTTGATTTTTGATGCAATTTTGACTTTGTTTCAGATAAAGATAACAAGTTACTGAATTGCCTCCAACAAATAATTTCGAAATCTTGACAGCAAAGAAGCAGGACACGTTTGGTATTTACAAAAAGGAGGCAAAAATGAAAGGACATAGCGCTTTTATATCCCTTGTAGATTTTCAAGAAACATTGCGGCACCTTACTTAAGCGCTTTAGACGCTTAATGAACGACAAATTACGTACCCCACATGTAGTAAAGTGAATTGCTATAAGAATGCCGCAAATCGCGCAAGAACACACGACATGCACCGTTTTAATGTGCATTTGCTAAAAAGAATCGTCAATATTTTGCCATTTCATAGGAATGGACTGAACTCCAAAACGTAGTATATTTGATCTGACAATTGAAGCACGTCATACTCAAAAGCATTGGAAAAAAAGCAAGTAATAGTCTCAAATGCATCTATACAGATCAATTCATTCAATCTTGAAAACTATCAATGGCGAATATCTCACATTTAGACTTTATTGCCAACTTAAATGTTCAACACGTGCAGTGTTCAAATTGAAAACAATTTATTTTTAGTTACCAAGTGTATAGAGCATAAATACCTATCCCGAATCTTCAATCAAGATTAAAATCTTTTTGAATTACCTGGCTTCTCTAGATCAGTTTTGGTAGCATTAGTAAAGAATTGTGTCCGACCACTGGTAAAGATGCTTCAGGTAAATATCGAAATAGTCATGCAGTTTTATCTTATGAAACTAAATAATTAAATTTATTTTCGCACCTCTCATTGAGGAGATATATTTCTGAAGCAATTCCGCTCAACTATGAGAGGAAAACCAATTAAACTTCCAGCTTGTAATATCTTCTAGATTCAAAGAAATATGACTACGAATTGGGTATGCAAAGGCTTTACGAGTTACTGAACGAATATGGGCTGGGACCAAATTGAAGTCATAAATAATTTGTAAAACAGGAAGACCTTACTGAACAAGCCAGGAGTTTGATAACAACAGATCGAAACTCAGTTACTCCTGGTGATACGATCGGGAGAAGGTTGCAAACAAGCGCAAAAGAAAAAAAGAAATTGCCTTATCAGCAAAAACCAGTTGACGCACCGGTGTTTCAATAAAACCAAAATGAGAGCAGCCGTGTTGCTAATTTATACACATGTAGTCGAACCCAACTGAGTAGATTTGCTCATGAGCCTAGTTGTCTTTCTTGAATAGAACTCAAAACCAGGGTTAACTAGATCTGATTTTACGAATGAAATCCTATGAAGCAAGCGAGCATGATCAATGCCTAACAGCTCGAGCAAGATAAATCTCATAGTGCAACAACTTTTGTTAACAAATGTTCATCCGTATCTTAGACAAGGCCATGAAAAAGAATATTTGACTAAGAACAGAAGCCTTGGAGACATTAACATTGTATTTTTGGGGGCCAGATTTGCAATATCCAGCTCTAATAACATTTGATCGATTACGAAAAGAGTAATTACTCTACGAAACCAACTGACGAAGAGCGCTGACACAATAAGGCTAAAAGTGACATTTGAAAAAAATTTCAATGTTCAAAATTAGCAAGAAGTAATCCCGCCTCAAATCAAAAAAGAGACTCTGTGAGAAGGCTTTTAAGATTTGCTGGGAATAAGCGATCGCATAGGAAAATATATTGATCATCAAAATGAATAAAACTGGCATCAGATTAAAAAATACCTTGACGAAGAATCTGAGCGTAAGCAAAAATAGCACAGATTGGAAAAGAATAAAAATATAAAGTTAAAAAGAAGAGAGAGTAAGTTTAGAATGGAGAACAATCAAACATTGGAGGGTATCGCCTTCATTTTCGAGCTCAATGCATTTCTATTTTCTACAACAATTCAGAGGTCGATATAGGATTTTCTTTATTGTATTTTTAAATATATTTAAGGTTACATCTGGAGACATAAGCGCCAGATTTAAATGATGTGATGCATAATTTCAGACACGTGTTTCCTAATTGAATAAGCACATACATTAACATTTCATTGTAATATTCACTCTAATTATTAAATGTCTAATTAAATGGTCTACAAAATTTGATTCACAACATACGATTGTGTAATGGAAAATAATATTTAAGGTCAACATTAAAGGTTGTTCTTCTTTAATTTTGGATAAAGGAAGTGTATTACCTTCAATCGTACGCGTAGTTTAGCTTCATTAAATAAGGTGTGTTAAAGTCACTTTATTTTCCTTCTACGTTGTCCAGTAAACATTGCTCTCCTTAAATGGGATGTCTTGGGAAATTTCCTTCATTTTTGGTCTTAGACATTTGTTTTGCTTCTGAATGTCCATTTTAACAACTGTGAAAATCAATTGCCATTGCAAGCCAGTAGACAGTATATTGTCATTGATTTTACGTATTCATAATCTTTAAATGTGGACTAAACAGTATATCAAAACTTTTAAAAAAATAGCCGCTCACAATTGATAATTTGTAGTAAAATAGAATGAAGCTGACAGTTAAAATACTGTGCAGACCAAGTTGGTTTACAGTAAATAGTTCTTATTAATTTACCATTAACCTATTTCTTTTATAACACATCCAAGAACAGTAGACAGTCGTACATTTTATGCTCAGACGCGAATCGTATACTGCTGTGGACTTCAAGAAAATTCAAAGGAGTATTTTTAGCTTCAACCTGTTTCGAAGCAGAAGGCAAATATCATTTACCTATGTCTTTCTTTAGTGTTGAGTTCTCAAGATGGCCTAAAAAACACCAGCAGTAACGCTAATAGGAGACACGTAAATGTGAGACCATTAACCGAATTATGAATGTTTAAAATGAAACTAGTCTATATATTTCATGCATAACAAAATACATTTGCCGTCAATATGAACTGGGAGTTTGAATGGTGATATATTTGTGTCTACTTACGGAAATATAATGCGAATAACATCTGAAATTGTAACACTTGTAAACAAAAATGCTACATCAAAGGGCACCATAATGTTATTTTAACATTGTTATTGTTAGATCTGTTAATAAAATCAGAGGAATCGCCAACCCAATAATTACATAGTAATTCACGCAGCGATTCAAGTATACGTTTAGCCAATCCATAGAACGTAGAATTCGCCAATGATAACATTGAATTCATAGGACAAAATGTCTTAAGTGTTTTTTTAGTTCGTACATTGTTGATGTAAATGGTTCAACTGGTATTGACTTCTATGCAAAGGCCATATCAATTAAATTGGAGTCGAATAGGATTTTAATTTCATGTGTAACTTTCTGTTCAACTATAACTATATCAACTGATGTAATCTACAGACGCACCAATTTTCTATTATCAATTAACTCGTTCTCCATGTTTTGTATATAACTTGTGTAACGACACAAGGAATTACCGAAATATTGCGTAAATTAAATTCAATTCCATTTACGCTGCACCAATGAGTAAAAAGCGAGACATGCCGTTAACCAATAATGTGCAAGTAGCCATATATGTCTTTTACATGGTCATTTAAGCACGGTGAATTTACCATGCAATTCAGTTGTCGCTTTGGCCTTCTTCTGTGCGTGTCTCCGACGTGTTGTCTCCCACCTTTCACATACGCTGATTTTTGGCCTTGCTTTACCAACTTTAGAAACATCAGTAACGGCAATCTTGTTGCTGTACAACTAGAGAGACGAGCCAATTACTGCAGAACTTCAACGAAGTTACTCAGCGAGATTCCAACGCCACAACAGAATGTACCACAACCCAAGTCAACCCGAGCTGGTCTCAAGAGTCTAGGAGTACTTCTGGACAACATCAAACTGACGGACCTTCTCGGCATTTGCCAGAGAACGCAAGACCGGCCCTGTTAAGGGCCTCCAACAGTACTTACTCTTTATTTTATGGCACTCTAACCGAGTTTGTAACGTCTTACGGCATTTACTTGAAGCTGGGGCGTTTACACTTTATTTATGCATTAAAATAACGCCTTTGCCTACACAAGCGCGTATTATTTTAAATGCCCGCATTTCTGCAGATAACTTTGTGTGCCTTCAAATGTGGCTTCGTAAAGCATGTTGTTGTGCTGTGTACTTAAACAATATCAGATGTGACGCATGTATCAACAAAAGTAGCCTTGCACTAGTTTTTAACACCCAGTGATTGTTATTTCTTAGTCAGCTTTATGTTAAAATATCATTTCAAATAATACAAAAATCAAATACGCTTTTACCAGATTGATGGATTACGTAATTTGAACCCACCGATAGTGCTTCCATTCTTAGTATTTCAATTTGTATTTGTGATTGATTAACAAAATGTTTATCTAAATCAACCGTTATTAAATCACACAAAACTCTAGGTTGTATAATCATTTTCTTATTTGTTAAATATTCTTGTTTTTCCTTTTTTTTACACTTGCTGGCAAAAACGGCAAAAGTCGCATTCTCATAAAAATACAGAACTCATGCAATACAAAAAATACACACCCGTTTCACATCTGAAAAACTACTTCATCTACATTTAACATTTCAATTCTGGTAAACGCCAACAATGTCAGAATACTTCGATTAATCCATTCGCACATATGCGAAGTGTACGTCAAATATCCTATGAATAGTAATGGCATAATAAATTTATGGGAATGGTATTGTAACTATAATGCATTTTGCGCTCAACATTTAATTATATGATTAACTATGCAATACAGATTAAATAAATACAAAAAATCTAAGCAATATCAGAGCTCAAATTCAGAGACTCCACCATATATATATATATATATGTATATATATATATATATATATATAATTATATATATACATCCTGGGTTTTAATTTAATTTGGTGCGAGTGCAGCAAAATATAACCAGTTTTACTTATATATATATATATATATATATATATATATATATATATATATATATATATATATATATATATATATTGTTTAGGCTAGTTAGTAGGTGTGTATTTGTATGTGTCTGTGGGTGTGTACTTTTAGTAGCACATGGCCGTTTTGTCGATGTATTGCAAAGTGATCTGATGTTTGGCAATTTTGTATTTAACAGTTTGAAACTGTTTGAAGAAACTAATATATATACGGTACTTCTAACAGTAGTTAATATTGATGGATTGATATATATATATAGCGCTGCTATATATATATATATATAAATTATTACGGTATCGTTCGATGTTTTACGTCTTTAAATACAAATATTTCATCCGAAGAATCAATTTACACTATGAATTACTAAACCATTATTAATTTCGTGGGTGTTAGTAAGAATTATTTATTTAAATCAAGGTTGCTAGGCTGATTGAAATAAATGTTGACAGTGTAGATCCAGATGAAAGCCGAAACATATAACCATCTGAGGACATAAGTCATACACTACGCCAACATATTCTTGCACGAAATATGTACACCTTCATTTTAATGAAAATATTCATAAACATTAAACGAACATTGGTTGAGCGGGAGTTGATAACAATTATTATAATCAAGGTTGCGGTCTTGATATAAACACCTGACCCATTAATTACTTACATACGTCAGTATAAACCAAGAATTGTATAGTGTTGCCTTTTCTACGCTATACAATTCATAGTTTATACTGACATATGTAATTAATTAAAGGGTCAGGTGTTTATATCCATAAACATGTTGATGAATAACAAAAGGAGAGCTTCCTTTCTCGAGTTTTAGAGGAGATTTTCCCAGACCAGCCTGCGAACACATAATTAAATGTTCACAGTAAATACCTTGTGTTGTTGTTCTTAAAAACAGGTCGCAGTCATGAATAAAGTTTCAAAGTTTCGATAAAGTGGATAATAATATTAACTTCATGCCAGCATATGAGAAAGAAGGTTGCTTGCATTTCTTGCACGTACTCTTAAAGAAAGAGCTTATTGGCAAATTCAATGAAACATTTAGCCATAGTCAAACCTTTTCAACAATAATTGATTACGCGGGTGGTGAAAATAATTCTTTAAATCAAGTTTGCGAGCTTAATGTAAACACCAACCCCATTGTATTCAACCAGTCGTCGAACAACATAACAAAACTACCACCAGCCGCAACGCACTGACGCGTTTCGATCTTCCATGATCATCATCAGAGTACGACGGCAAACTGACTATCGAGAATCAAACCGCATTGAATATATATGGAAATCAAATTTAGATATGCGGCTCTCACCTCTAGCAGTTTCGCATACATTGAACTTGACTGGAAATGTCGGCTGCACAATTTCTATGCAGTCACGAACATTAAATGTTTGCAGCTTTCGCCACATATACATATATAGGCAATGCACTTTAACAATAATTGATTGCGCGGGTAGTGGTAACAATTTTTTATATCAAGTTTGCGAGCTTGTTAAATTGTATTGCCTATATATGTATTTGTGGCGAAAGCTGCAAACAATTAATGTTTGTGGCGGCATAGTAATTGTACAGCCGACATTTCCAGTCAAGTTAAATGTATGCGAGGCTGCTAGATGTGAGCGTCGCACATCTCACATTGATTTCCATATATATTAAATGCGGTTTGATCCTCGATCGGCTCTGATGATTCAGACGATCAAATGTTAACAATAACTTTGTTATGGTGACGTCTGTCTAATGGATTGATGCTGCGCTAGCTCGCAAACTTGATTTAAAGAATAATAAAACCTTTTTTGAACAGTATTTGAATTATAGAATTTTCGTGTCATTTTAATATGAATGTTTAACAGTTCGCGGATGCTTTTCAAGAATTGATAGACTGGTTAGTCCAGATTTCGAATACGCCAAATAGTTTAAAGCGAAAAATAACTCGAATACGCGTTTAATGCGGCTAAAGTACGAGAATTATTTAAGTTAATACATTTGTCTTTACCAGAAATCAAAGAGAAACAGCCGTTAATGTCGACTTCAAATATTATTTAGCAATATACATACGTCAGTTGTTGATCAATTTATGTAGGTCGATCGACTAGCTGTGTGGAGTCCACGTGCACATCATAGTTCTATATTGGAACCCTGCGCAATATGGCATCGAGTCGTACTCAATGCCGATCTTGTTGCAGGTTACTAGACGAGTCATCTTCTTGACTTGATTATATTAGGTTGCTAAAGTTAATTACAAGATGTGGACTTAGATAAGAAGTGACACATTTGAAGGCTCAAGAAAGTTGTATTGATGATGTCACCCTGCCTCAAATTTGACTTCACTTAGATTGTGTTAAGTAGATGTCTGAGTGGCCTCGCTTCTGTGTGCCAGTCAAATAGATCCGTCCATCTCTGAAATCAGTCCTCTTACAGGCATTCGCTTTAAATTATTGGTTTTTTCATTAATACTACTATTAATATTAATTTTTTTATATTTTAATTATCCATATGATAATATATTTTGCTTTTTTTAAAGATTATGTGGGAGCAAAGAACCAATTATCGAATCTTGTTGTATTGCTGTACTTGTTTATATATATATATATATATATATATATATATATATATATATATATATACACCGTATGTTATTGTGGACTGTTAATGAATTTATTGATTTAGTAAGCTTGGCTTCCATGAGATTGCATCGTTTATCTATCTCACATTGAGTAACGAAAGATATGTAGTGGAGTTGGAGCCTAATGCACATTCCGCTTTAAATACACCTGGAAGCCCAAATCACAGGTATCATTTGGTTAACAGTTTTCTCTGCTGATTAAGAATGCCTGCTGGCCATATCTAAACTAACTTATTACAATGTATGCCTGCCTTAAGCATAATTATTAGGAAATCTATGGTTGAACAACAGTTTATATTTTTTAGTTTTTGAGACCAATAAATAATACCTATCCGCCTTCAATTTACTTAGTCGATTCGTCACCTTGTTCACATTTTGCCTCATAAAAACGCTATATTAATAACGGATAAATTCGAAAAACAATCAACCAAAAAAATGTATGAAAAACGTGCAATTATAAGTAATCACAGCAGAAAAGTACGGAAGTAGCCTAAATAAATTGTGCATTCTAGTTTCCATTTCGGTTTTAATTCCACTCATGAAATTACCGGAGCCCAGATTTTAATCTGCTACGAGTTAATCGATATAAAGAGTTTAAATGTAGTAAACACGAATTAATTAGAACATGGTTAAATAATGAGGACTATTTGCGAATTCGTTATTATTTTGGCAGTTTGTGTAACGAAGGCCCAACATTTCAGAAAACAAAGCTAAAAAGATGACTGATATGCATGCACAGTTTACAAAAGTTAATCAAGCGTAGTCATTGAATAAACTGTTTGAAAATGACACATTTGTTTCGAAACACATGGTGAAGAATGAAATTTAATTAAGTTTTCAAGATCATTCTAATAAAAAAACCAACTTACAAAAGACGCCGGCGTATTTATCAATCTATTTGGTAAAAAGTTATAAACAGGATGAGTTGAAATATATAGCAGCGTATAAGACTCAATCAGGATATGTCAGAAAAAATTATAAAGACCTAATGGGCCAGTTTCAACTGCCACATGTAAATAAACAAGATATTAACTTGTAAATTATTTGCTATTTAACTAATGTTTGCGGGTAAAAACAAACAAATCCCATAATTTAACTAATCATACAACAACAAATCTACCACCAGTTACACAAAGAGAAGCTTCACGACACGTCGTGATCGCCTTTTAATCACGATGGCCAAATGATTAACAGGGAACAGACCGCATTGTATAACTGTTCTGTAGAGCAATTAGTCTCGATCTCGTTGGTATTTAACCGTTAAACTTTGAAAATGCCAAAGGAAAGTCGAAATGTTTAGGTACGTGTTACTCGCGGTTGTGTAACGTTATTCTGCAACTGGTTAAAAGGATGAGGTAATTCATCAATTCCCTCTCACACAAAAAAGTATTTATAATAACGGTTAAAAGGAAGAAAATGGAGTTTATTTTAAGTCTGAAATGTTTATTTAAATAAATTATTATTACCGTCAGGCGTGCAATTAATGATTGTTGTATTGGAAAAAACTAAATTATTCAAATGAAAACTGCTAAAATTTTATGACCGTGATCGCACATAAATTTAGTCGTTTAAATCTGTACGTGAGATTACTAGGGGTCAGGAACCTCAATTCTGATTTGCAAAACTTTGTCTATAAATAATATTTTCATACTGTTTAGTTTGTAATCGAGCTCCGTTGTTGAATACGCAAGGCCGAAACGCTGTTGAGCTACTAGTAAACAGAATAAAATTGGTGCTCATCTCATGGCATTAAAGTTTACTTAAATACACAAATGTTATTATCATCAGCGAAACGAATGGCTATCTTATTTCTTATTTTTTGGTAGCGAGATTTATGGATTATTTCTCTAAAAGAACTGTAATCAAATGTATGTAAGTGCATAAGATCGGCATTAATGCCGGTACAAATGCACTTCAATTACGACATTTAAATTGATGCGAAATAAACACTTGGCGTCATAAATTGTGATTGTTTAAGCAGGTGAGTACTTGCTTTGTGCTGCTGAGTACAGAATTTTTTGGTACAAATTCTGAAAATTCTGTGTGGATGACGTGTGTAATGACCGACCTGAGCAGTCAAAATAAGACAGTGCGCCATTACATTAGAGCATCGCGAAAAATGTGGAATATAACCGCGGGCCGCCAATTAACAGACTAGTAAAAAACGAAGAACCAAGGAGAAATGGGGATACGTGGTGGAAAGAATGGTCATGCGCGGTCACTTCCCTGAAAGTGCGGATAACCGTTAGCATATAAATGAAATTTATTGATTCAATAGAGGACAGCCGACAACAGTTCCAAAAACTAGTGTAAGATAAAAGTGGCTAGATAAGGTTTGCTTCATTGGCTCTGTTAAAAATCCTCTGTAGTCGAACTCACACCAATTTCACATCGATTGATTAAAAAAATTAAAAATCCAACATCATAGAATTCAAGTTACTACAAAGGCAGATATTAAAAATAAATTATGTTAGAATTGATCAGTTGAATGTTATATGGCGGTTTCACATCAGTGTGAAGAAGTTACACATTATAAAGTCGCACAGTATGTTCCATTTCACAGAAAGCGAGATTGTGAAGCAGAACAGTATGTTTTTCATACTTTTGCCACAGAGGCGCTGCGTTTACAAGTGTAAAATATCCTTTAAAATTTATATTTCTTTTGCAAATTTTTGGCTGGACTATTTCCGATAAAGATTTTAATAATCGCGCAAGGTTCATCTTATTCGTGGTTGCATCGAATTTCTTCAAATATTCGAATAATTCAGACACGTTTTATACAAAACCAATCGAACTAGGTAGAGAAAAATACACACACACACATATATATATATATATATATATATATATATATATATAATCGATAAATGATGTAAATCGTCATCTAATGTAGAATGCTAGAATAATTTCAAGGAGCCCCGATTTGTAATAAAATTCTCTACTTTATGAGTGGTGTGCACAGAAAGATTTTGAAAATAAAATTTACTCCTGATGTGATGATTCATAATGCTAACTTTTATGTTTTCTCTGATATTGGACGATTTTTGACATTCTAGGAGTGGTGTGCATGTCGAGTTAACAAATATTTGCAATTGAGAAAAATCATTCTCATGCCTACCGCTGAACTTTATAGCTAGCGGGATAAGCTGTGCTTTCTCTCCAGCAAGGCTAAGGGAATACAGAAGCTCAGTAAGGCGTACTAATTATTGAAGCATCCCACAAATTAAGATATACGCCAATATTTAGCTTTGTTTTTCTGCTAAACAGCAGCAATTTTGGCAGTCTAGTAATCTGTGTTTTAGTTGCAGAACCAACCCAATGCCTTGTTTACAGTATACTCTGTATTTTCTGAAGCCGTTACATATCCTACACAACTGAACATCGTTGCAAGCATTTGCAATTTTTTTACTGCTAAACGGACATTGCCATCAGCCAGGAGACACAAATAAAGTGGGTATCGCGAATCCAACGATAAATGAATTATTTCCGTATAAAAGGCATAAGCCAAAGTCAACAGAAAGAAGTGGAGTAATCCATTGAAATGCAAAAACTTCCATTTTGATAGTTATTTAACGATGGACAAAGTCTCATCGCAAAGACCAACAGTAAATTGGTCGAGTAATGTGAGACAAAATGACAGAGAACTGAACCGCAATTACAGTTAACTTGAAATGTTTACAGTGCAGATGATAGATATTTTCTGCGCAACAACATATAACACAACGGAAAAATCTTAAATATAGTGTACATGAATATTTTGCCACAACTTGTGTTTTACTCCTGTGCGTATTGTGTCAACACTGAAGATGAGACTGGAAATAACGTCTCGAAATATATGTAAAAGATCAATGGCGGATCTTGATCCTAAAGCGCTTTCAGACAATCAGCTAATTGAAGGCTTAAAGGAGAAGGGACAAGTGAGAACCCATCAATTGAGGCCAAAA
The DNA here is from genome assembly GCA_029291075.1 of Eudiplozoon nipponicum. NCBI lineage: Eukaryota > Metazoa > Platyhelminthes > Monogenea > Mazocraeidea > Diplozoidae > Eudiplozoon > Eudiplozoon nipponicum. The sequence continues at coordinate 57,595 of JAQBSW010002846.1, forward strand.
ATTACATCATCTGAAAAGATAAAAGGTTCAAGATTTTGCCGACCTATGAGTGCTAACAATTGTCCCGCACAAGAAAAATGTGGTCAAATCCGAAACGAAAAGGACAGCACTGAGAAACAAAATAATACATCTTTTAAAATGTACTTAAATCATAAATACGACCGGATCGTCGTGCAATTATTCAACCAATACAAAAGGAGGAAAATACAAATTGGAAGGCAAGTGGAAAAAAAACCACATTTGCCACAAGTTGTTTTACTCCTGTGCGTATTGTGTCAACACTGAAGATGAGACTGGAAATAACGTCTCGAAATATTTGTAAAGATCAATGGCGGATCTTGATCCTAAAGCGCTTTCAGACAATCAGCTAATTGAAGGCTTAAAGGAGAAGGGACAAGTGAGAACCCATCAACTGAGGCCAAAGATTACATCATCTGAAAAGATAAAAGGTTCAAGATTTTGCCGACCTATGAGTAAATAAATAATCGTTAAACGAATTTATAGAAAAATAATTTCTGGAAATATACGCGTTCAGCAATTTTTAATAAGTACAGCTTGTAAAAAGTCGGATAAACAAACTACTTACCAATACAGAAGTAAAATCCATTTAGATTTATATATTAAATTTAATTTTAAATAATGAACAAATATGATGACAAAGCAGGCACAGTCATCTACCAAGTGACTTTGGTCATCACAGTTATCCAGACATTGTTAGCTTTCTTTCACAAAAAATAGGAAAAAATAACACCACAACACAGCTGTACATGTAAGTTTGATTAACAGCGAACAATCATATCAGACGTCAGTCGTTCAATGTTCGACTACCACAATGGCAGATATTAGTTGATAATGCAAATAAAACATCCTGAAGTTAAATAACGAATAAAAATTTCATGCCCAATTACTTACTGTATTTCAACTGCGAATCTGGTCAATTCCACAAATAGAAGAATGATAACTAAAGTTTTGCTTGGACAATATTCTTTGACTTACTCGAACAAACATACACATATAGACAAGTACATATATACAAAAATTTCCAGCTATGTAAGCTTGAAGAATAATAAATAGAAAAAAAACTCTAGTAGCAAAATTACTGGCAGGCGACTTCAAGCCATATAATATATATACTACTCTATGGCTATCATAAAAACAGAATCAAAATGGTAATACCAAATTTGATAGACAGCAAAAGAAAATGCATAAATTTTGACGAATGAAGATAATGAGTATGCTAGTTAATGAAGCAGAGTTTAGCCAACTACGCCATTCTAACGAAAATTATTACAATTACACAGTTATTAATTGCGCGGGTGTTGATAACAACCTTGATCTAAATAATTTTTGTCACCATCCACGAAGCCAATGCTCGTTTAATTGTATACATCTAAGTCAATAAAACTTCCCCAGGCATCGTGGTGTCGTTTCTATAATGTCAGATAAGAGTGAAAAGTTGGCCACATAGGCTCTACCTAAAGGAAAGTCTAACCAAAAGCATATGTTAGTATAAAACTGAAGTGTATAGTGTTCAGCAGGGTAGGCAGTGAATAGAGTCACAGACTACAAAGGAAATGCGACGTGGTTCGAGCTCCATCCACGGAAAAATTGTGAACAATACTTAGCGAGTGCATAATAGGGACCAAACCGGTCTACAGAATGAATTGTCATTGCTACATTAAGCAATGATTATTTTATACTGACAAATGTGTATACTACGCATAAAAACTTGAGTGTAATAAACAAAAGCAAAACATATCTCGATGGACTGATCTGCTTACACCCAACGCGTCACTTGCCATCATTTAAAGTGGATATTGGCGAGAATAGAAGCCGGTCATAAAAAGCATATTTCCCTCTAATGTACATATGCGGAACAATTTAGCATCCATTACATCATATTTACGTGGTCGTTTCCATATCTATGAAAAGCCGTCGTGATACAAATTAAAATAAATTATCTTTTGGGCTGCAAATAAAGGAATGACAAATAAACCAATGAGCGAATCTAGTCGCAACAGCGGCTGAACCATTAGCAAATGCATGTGTTTGTTTAACTCAAGTTTGTCGACCTCGCATAAACACCAATCCAATTTATTTTACCATCCGTAGAAAATGGGAAAAATTTCATCAATCAGACATACTGCATTGTGCGACAAGATTAATTTACAATATAGGAGAAAAAGTTAGTATCGACCACGCAAATAATTTTTGCTAACCAATGGCATTCTCTATTGTTGTAACCTGTTTAATGGTTATTTAGTGAGTTTATAAAATTAATATTTAAATATTGACTGTGTTCAGTTGTCAACGTCATTGACGATCTCATTCGGCAAGAATATAAATTTAGTTGCTGATATACTGGCAGCCATAGCTGGCCCTCTTATTCAAAGCTGTGTGCATTATAAACAACAAATAACTGTAATGAGCTTGGCTTGAAGAATATTGGCAATGACAATCAAACTGACAGCCACAAAAACAGTACCGATGTGATATGGAAATGTAGAATTAGGCCAGGATTTTGTTATAAAATAAACATGACATAAGGTAGCAAATGTAATCCATTAAGTTGATCGGTTTCGTCTGAATTAGGCACTCATAATGTATTGAACACATATATAGCAATGTCATGATGTAATTATTTATTCTAATATTACCTTTACAAGATGCATGATTTCGGTTCTCAAATGACATATTTGCAGTCGCGCTTAAGTAATTTAAATCGAAACCGGCGTCTACAGTCTCTAACAGAAGGAAAATCTGATTCAGAAAAATTCGTATATAACAAAAATCTGAATTTAGTGCGCGGCTTGAGTGGCGCAGTGGGTGAATCGCAAGAGACTGAAGGAAATTTACCCTGGCTCAAACCCGTGTCGCACCAAATCTGGCAAGCACTTGATGCGTGCCGAATAAAGGAGAAATCGGCTTATTTGATGAATTGCATTTCTTTCTTATACGATATTAAAAATATACTGACAACGCATATATAACGAACTCCTGACATAATACTTCATTTCAATATACATATTGTTGCCATGCAATATATTTGTAAACAATAGTGTCATCCTTCCCAGCCAAATCAGCTTTAATAGCAAAATCTCGAATCCTAAGCATACTTTTGAATTCCTAACACTATATGAACCGATTTCTGGACGCAGTTTCACGCGTATTCCAAATACCTTTTTCTCAGGCTTATTAAAAGTGAAGAAAAATTTGTGTTAATTTCAATAGGTTCACACTCATTCCCTATTTCACTATATTACTCGCACAGCATAGTAAAACTAATAGGCAGTGTTTTAACTCGCCTATAAATTAATTTGTCAAGTACGAAAGGGAGATTTTTACGACATTGGAAAATTTTGCCTACCAACTGGCGTTAGCACAGTGCACTTCAAAGTTTTCGCGAATTTTTGCAATACTAGCTACGGTTAATTTATGCTCGGCTGTGAGTAACAACCATAGTGCACTATCGAATTAGATGTTTACAATCATCATCGATAGCAACAAAACAGCTTCTAATAACTGATGCTTTGCAACTATCACAAAAGTACAATTTAAAAGATCGATAACTAGCATAAAATGGAGCATTTAAAAAACATATTCTATGGCTATGGGACATTTATATACTAGGCGGGCCATAAAATTTCACCGCCATTTTTCCATATTACTTGGCCAAATAGAAAGTGCTGTTTATACCTCATACTTTATTGATTATTGACTGCGTGTTGCAGTAGCAGACCTTGAGGCCGAAAACGCACCAATGGCTCGTTTTAGCGCTGGTGAAAATGCTAGAGAATTAGCTTGCAGGAGTAATAAACTAAAGCAGAGATGGATTCAAGGGAGAGAGCAGCACAGGATCAGGAAATAATAAGAAACCAATATTAAATAGTATTAATTTTTTTATCTATTGGGCGCATTTTTTATAAAAAATTCCTATATATATAATTGTACATAATTAGAAATTGTTGCAAGCAAAAATATGACTTCCCAATATTCGTTAGAAGAGCTGTTGAGAATGTTAGTGAGACAATTGAATAACATAATTTATGAATTAGCGACTATTATAACGCATCTAGATGTAAACAAAGAGAATCCGCATAAAGGACCCAACTCACCGAATACAATAATGCGCCCATGTAATATCCTCCGTATAGAAAGAACTGTGCTGCAGGTCATTCACCATATTGTAGTGCTGATTGAGAGAAATCTTTAACACTCCACTTAATGCTATTCTTTTTATAGATCCTCCTTTGGTCCACGCACATTTTTTGTGCAACAGACCATCTCAATCACGCTCAATGTTTTTAGAAAATTTGAATGGCTCTCAACCCTACTTGTTTCACCAGGTTTTAGTAATTATTGATAATGCGTTACTAGCGTTGAAGCTTTCATACAATAATTTCCACATTAATAATGGTCAACTCTTGATATTTCGTCATTAACATTAACTTATTAATTATTTCCTGAAACACGCTGCAGGTCATTGAATATCCACTTGGTTTATTGGCGTTTTAAACTCTTTCTTTTGCAAACGACTGCCACATTTAACTTGAATTGTTTTTGCTTAAAATTCCGTTGGCATTCAAACATATTTATATTAAGAACGCATTTTCCTTACATCATGTCGCGTAACTATTTCTCTTCATCATGTTCAGTTCCTTGTTTTAGGCATACCCACTTGATTTAAAACGAAAAGGTTTACTTCTGGACGAGGCTACACTTGTTATTCATTTTTATATAGTTCCCTGCCAAATGTTGGTGCAGTAGATGATGAATAGTTATTTGTCTTTAGCACTGAACATAAAGTGCTTTTAGCAAAATTAATTTGAATATCGTCTCTCTGATATCACAAACTCAGTTTAAGTGTTGGTTTGGAACTCGTGGTCCCCAGATGGAGCACGTAATAATCTGTCAGGCGGAAAACGCGACACAGCTTCTCCCTGTAATACTATTAAATTGACCAAAAAATCCCCACGAACTTAAATTGTACATCCTTAGCACACGCTAATTCGCAGGTCATCAAGGTTTTACATCTTCATAGTAAATAATGACACTAATTCGAAATAAGTTTACACACGAGTTTTAACAGATTCTGCAGGGATGCCTGAAAAAAGGTGGACACATAAAGCAAAACCACTTTAGCTCTGAAAACTTTCAAGTTATACAATTTACACCATTTCAAATGAATCCTTTGCTGCATCTTCACTTACATTTAATCCAAAAGACTTGAGTTTGCATCTCAGCCTCAAAATCTTCATTTTTGGCGCGTTTAAACATTGGTGTAACAAGTTAAATCGATGGAATTCCAGAGCTAATTTGACATTGTATATTAGGTTGCCTATAGGAACACAAAACATTGATTTAGATTTTCCAATCTTTTCGCATGAAAAGACTTCCTGCTAATTCTCGCATAATTTCTTAACGTTAGCTCAAGGTTAGCACAGAACTCCAACTATTTACTAGTCAGCATTAAGAAAATAATCTTTCTGCTTTTTGTCCCGTTTGAATTTAGCAAGAAAAATCTTTAATAATCGCATGGCATTTTCAGTCTTCTTTCCAGAATATTTCTATTCACATGCGATTTTCTGTTGTTGAGAGGCGTACGTCTTTATTTTTCTTAAATTTTTGCAACTCTATATGGAATTATGTAATAGGTTGATTTCCTTTGAATTTTTTTTCTATATCACTCAAATGAATTAATAATTTTCGCCTTTAATCCTTCAGAATAATTTTTTTGTTGTAAATTCGTCTAAGAGTAGAGTTATATATATATATATATATATATATATATATATATATATATATATACTCGAGCAATAACCTAACAAATATTTATAGATTCTAACTTTGACACACTTTCATCCATAATGTTTTACCTTTAACATAAATAAGTCATAAGCCAATGAATGCTATCAATCAAATCAATGTAGATTACCAAATGAATTACTTTCCAAGATAACTGAATGAACAGTTGTTAATCATTAGTCTTATAAGTTAGGTATTTATAGGATAAAACAGAATCAAACTCCTATACTGTAGTATCGCTCTTATTTGAAACATTTTATAAGTAGAAGAGATGGCCGGTTGGTCTTCCGAAAGATTCGCCATGCTAAAAGGTTACTTGGTAAGATTAGTGTGTTACAAGTATTCGATTCTCTGCTGATTAATCAAATAATTTTTGAACATGCGTGCAAATGTGCACGTCAAAGTGGATGATGAAATTTTGTTTTAAAAAGTTCTAGATAAAAAAAATGAAGGTAGTTAGTCCGTTAACCATCGTGTACTGATAAGGTACAAACGCACCAGTACGCGTGACTGACAGTGATTTTGCTATGTTGTGCGTCTTATCCGATACAATAGGATTGGTGTTTATCACGAACTCGAAACCTTGACTTGAAAATATATAAAGTATGTTAAAGAACAGCAATGAGTGAAAGTATAAGACGTGGCTTACACTGCACAAAAATGTCGTTACTTAAGGATAAAAGAGTTATGCAACAATCCTCCTTATCAGAAGATTGATTCCTGTTTCGTACTTATTGGCTTCACAACAGCATGAACCAGAAAACGTCCCAAACCAATCTAGGTAATTGACCAAACCGTGCTGGATAGCCGAACGAATTTGTCGCTTTACTAAAACCGTCTACGCACGCCATATGCAGCATGAAAATAACACAACGTAGTACCAGAGTAGACAGGATAGGGTGTTTGATAGCTCAAAATAGTGAAGTATAGAAATAGACATCAGCAGATGTGACTCATTTGATTCGATGTCTAAAATTTTTGTACGCTAAGCAGTTTGACACTCATTGACAGAGTTAATGAAAGATGAAGACAACTGCAAACATCACTAAACAATGGCTCGATAGACAGTATTTTATATCACAATATTATTCATTGGTGTAAACGTTTGACGAAAAACGGATGCATCCATTCAGAAGACCAGGTCAAATTCAAGCTTTTACAAACAACATTTCTCATCCTCAACGACTGAAATTAAGTGTTGCTAATTTTACTCTTGTATACTTGTTAGAATAAATTGTAGTTATGTCGTAGATAAATGGCGATGTTTCGAAATTATTCGTCGTGTCCAAGTGGCAGTTAACAGTCAATAAAAATCAACCAATTTGATTGCATTTTACTATTATTTGACTGTATCATCCTTACTTATACATTATATATATATATATATATATATATATATATATATATATATATATAGTTCAATCTTGTTCATATTACTCGTCATTATACCCATTCAACATACATTTTGTACATCATATCTTTTGTGTTTTAATTTTAGTAATGGAATATATTAAATTATATTATAAAACGTGGACGTTACAACAAGGAAACCTGGCGGCCGCGCCAGAATCAGGAACTCAAACTAAACGCGTCTCAATATTTTTGCACTGGATTAAACATTGTGTTGTGCTTCCAAATGGATTAATAATGTGGGTAGCAATGAACTTATTGTTAGTAACTACTTTGCAAATTTGGCAATCGTTTTGTTCAAATATCGACAGCACTTTATAATTTGTAGGAGTCTACGCGCATCTTGATGGAAAAATTTTGTTTTGATGTAAAATATGTCGAACCAATTCTCGTTTAATGGATTGTTCCGATTCAGAGCATTCCACGCTTCTAATGCGACATATATCTATCGCGAACTGAAGTTTGTTTTGTGCGCCTTATGAATCTTTCGATGGGTTCACCAAACAGCCATTTACTGACTCTAGATGGCTTATCGATTTCTTGATGAACCAGCATATTCTATTGTGCATCATGGCGTGAAAAGCCTATGTAATGATGTGAAAACTTCAAAATATGTACAATGGACACCTAAAATTGCTCGTACACTTGTTTGAGGAAATTAATACCGGTCTACACTTTACGATGATTTTGTGAACGACAGCCTCAGATATTGTTGACTCTCCGCGAATTGTGCTCGCGGGTTGTTGCTTTGCACTATCAGATTCGCAAAGATCCGATTGATTCCCATTTCCAACTACGCATCGATCTGATCCTCGTTTTGGATGGATGCGGATTTATTCCTTTCTTTCGGAGTCTTTAACATGGTTCATACTAACCACTGGAAGTGAGGTGAGATCTAATCTTCGAAGATCGTACCTCGTTTCCAATTGTTAGTATGAACGATGTTGAAGCCTTTGGAAGAAAGGGACGAATCCGTTATATACATTAAACTAGTCATCTATGTTTATAACAATCACTTAATACACATTTAAATTGTTATATCTTCTGTATTTCCATTTTGATATTTTTGAATTTTAGTAATATAAAATATCAGACTATATTATATGACGTAGAATATACAATGAGAAAACCATTCTATATCGGAATAGAGAAATTTACAGTCGTCGAATTGTCAGCAAAGGCCATACTACATTTGTCATATTCGTTAAGAATTTGGCTGCATTAAATGTATGAAAGATTGGAGCCTCACTTCCAGCCCTTTAAACAATTTTATTTATCAAGTTAGTTAGAGCAGCCAAAAAGAACATGAAAACGCCCAACATCATTTACTGGCTTAATACGAAATAATAAACATTTACAAAAATGCACAGAGATGCCTAATAATTGCGAAACAATAAGAGACGTTGTCAATTTCGTTATCAAAAGTTTGGTTGTTCGTGTAGCTTGTCAGAGCTTGGCGAACATCGCAACGTTGCGCTGATGGTTTGGCGACACTGTTAAGATGCCATTTGGCAAGCAAAAAAATTCACTTGTGAGAAACCAAATAACACCATTATTCGTGGCCATCAAGACACTTTTGGAAGCTTGCGTTTATTCAAGATATTACACTGTCAATTTCGCGTACTCCGTACACACACTCACTGTTAGAAAAAGCGACAGAAACCTTTATAAGAAGAAGCGTTCTGTTCGGTAATAAAATATCTGCATAAAAAATATCATTTACTTTGGGCCAATTGGTCAGAATGCCAATTATTTGTGAATGAACACGCAGGAGTTAGCTAAATTATCAGTACGAAATACTTAGTTTAGCCGATTTTTGTTTCTAAATGTTAAACTGTTGTCCAACATACATATTTTTACGAATGCATAAACAACGATGTCCGTTTACGGGGCAATAAGCTACAGAAATATCTGCGTATAACTGGATGAATTAAACGAACATTAGTTGTGCGGGTGGTGATAACAACTATTATAATCAAGGTTGCGATCTAGATATAAGCATCTTACCCATTACTTACTTACATATGTCAGTATAAACTAAGAATTGTATAGTGTAGAAAAGGCAATTCATCCTGTAGACCGGTTTCGTCCTTATTAGGAACTCATCATGTACTGGCCAGAATTTGCCGCGGACAGGGCTCGAGCCTGGGCACGTCTGCGACGGAATATGGTGCTCCAACCACTGAGCCACCCTACCGCACACTACACAGTTATATGCTAACTAATGTAACTTGGTTAGTCTATTTTTCATTTAGGTGGAGCTCATATGGCATCCGTTTAGACCCAAAGTTCCAACTAACCATCCCCAATCTGTCATTACTGAACATACACCACACTACACGGGGAAGTGGTATTGAACTGAACATTAATATAATTCAACGAGCATTGGTTGCGCAGGCGGCAATTATTATAAACAAGGTTGCGATCTTGATACAAGCAACTGGGAGAATTAACAACGCCTCTACGTTAGAAACAGCGGTTACCAGCCTCCACAAAGTTTTCATTGTTCGAATTGCACTCTGATAGATGTGGCCCGATCAAATAGTCGATATGGTGGAGATATAACCTGAAATCAGAATTGCCATAGTACACTGGAGGGCTAAGTGCATAAGCGCGTTGCCCAATTGCGCTATAGCGGACACGAACGGAATTGCGCAACCTGAAGCGATCACGAAGGCGAATTCTGAAATAACTAAATAGTTCAAATGAAACGAAACTACGCTATGTTGATGCTTCATGACTGCTAGTTAAAAACGCTCGTATGCTTCGACTTTATGCTAGGAAAAATGGACATGCCAAAGGTACCAGCATTTAGTCAAATCTCGGCAAAATTTAATCCATTTGATGACATCATAAATATCAGATGCAAAATCGCTATTTAACATATCCACGTGTTGTTTTCAAGGGTGTTTGACTAGCACTCTCTTTTCTAAGTAATCGCTGAGTTCGGCTTGGTGGTGGTTGCTGGGTGTCTGTTAATTTGTCTCATCAATCTGAAGGCTTCCACATCATTCTTACTAACCACTGGAAATGAAGTTCGATCTAACCTTGGCGGATAGATGTTTTGGTACCTTATTTCAAGTACCATCTTCAGAAATCTAATAACACACAGTACAAGACTCAGAAGACCAGATTAAGCAAATGTCACGACATGGAAGCCTTTGGAGTGATGGGACGAATCAGCGTCCAGCCACCACAAAGCCGAACACAGCGCGTACTTCGAAATGAGGACCAATCGGATCATTGCGGAACTGAGAGTGCTAATCGACTATCCACGAAGGAAACTCGTGGATACGTTAAATATGATGGTAGCTATGCGAATCCAAGAATTACAACTTTCAAGTGATACATAACCATTAATTGTTTAAACCTCGAGTCTAGTATTGTGTGAAAGATAATATGGAATGCAGTATCTATGATTGCAGAATGCTTTAAAAACTTACATATTTCGCAAATGGATCATATGTTATTAGGTCAAAATTCTACGGTGTAGAATAAGTAAGACCACAAATAGTAGGTGTTACAGCATAGCCTTTAAACTTGTTTATCAATAATAAATTACAGTTCTACGCTGAGTTCTGATGATGTTTCAGACCTACTAAACCAAAAAAAACTACATGAGACCAACAACGGATTTTCAGCTGCTGATCTTAAAGTGCGTATTACGGAGAATCTCTGAACACAAATTCCATGTTGTTATAAAGCAATAAGGATGAAAATTACAAATAATCGTCTATATTTCAATTCGGCTGATGACTGTCGAGCTTGCCATGTGAGATCAAAATCTAAGACTATTGGATATTTTAAAATAATTTCCTGATGACTACTGAATACAGGTACGGTATTTCTGAACAGAATACCAAAAAAGTAATATAATTATGAAATTAAGCCGATACTAGTTGCACGCCGATCTCATGTTAAGCAAGTTTTTAACTTTTTTAAACAATGGGCATAATTTTTTAGACGTCGAGACGAATTTTCTAGGTTATACTACAGAAATCTCTTCATTCTGTTGTCTTCAAATTTGCATGCAAAAGCCATAGTTAACCAAAATGAAAACATCTATCGAGAATTTTTTTTATTTGACATTAGCTGATTATAATTTTTCTTTTACTGCTAGCTAACAGATTTCAGCTTATAAAAGAATATCAAACATGCACAGTCACCGCAAACAAAATTACTGTATTAAATAGTTACTATGTTTTATAAATTCATCTGAATAAGAAACTGACAACAAGCAAAAATTAAAATAATATATATATATATATATATATATATATATATATACAGATAATGACAAATTTATTAGACAAAACAATTACCTATAATTTTTGCCACTGCCAAATTGAGAATCAAGCTCTTCAATTGGTAATGGAACACCATTTTGAAACATGTCCCGCAGTCTGGATACACGAGAAGGCCTACATTGCAAAAGATGAAAACAAAGGAATTCCTTTTAAAAAAAAGCAATAATCGTTGATTCAGTTTTGTATTAACATTTAACATATCAAGCTTACCCACTACAGATAAACACCAATACCATGCTATAACGAGTCGCACAGATGTGCATACTGACGCGTTTAGCCAATCCTTGCCCATCATAGGAGAAAATCTGAAAACTTGACGATGAACAAATCGCCGTGCTTTCTTTGGAACCATGAAAATCTGAAACGCGTTCATTACGTGTGAGAAAAGATTACTCTTATGCTCTCAATAGGCTGTAAAATATATTTGGTGTTTCACCTTTATCGGAAGACCTAAACGAAATTGCACGAGCCACATGTCAATGAAGTAGAAAATATGAGAATCTATCGGACGCAATAGCGCACGTCGATGTTTTCATCACAAGTTGCAGTCTCGGATCGAGCCTGGCTCCGAAGGTTAGCCTGTAATTGAACGTCCCTTCTCTATATATGCCTTCTACCTGATTCCTGCTTTATGCAGAGCTGTAAACTAACTCGAACTGAGTGCAATTAAATTTAATAGCATAGGGTGAAACGTGCGTACGCATATGAAATGCATAGACGAGACAAGACGGCATCAATTAAGTCTCGGCTAACAAGAGAGACAGCAAATCATCAGTCTTCGCAACTGATGCTCCACTTGCAAATAACCATCCAAGAGTGTGAACTTGAAATAAAAACCTGTCCTAATATGTACATACATTTGTCACATTCAACTATGTATTGTACAATTTAGAAAAAATGCAATTCATCCAGTAGACCGGTAACGTCCTTATTACGAACTAATCACCTAAAGAAAAATCTAACCAAGAAATATCAGGTAGTACAAAGCTGCAATCTTTGTGTAGTGTGCGGCAGGGTGACTCAATGTTTAGAGTGACAGACTCAGAAGCAGACTTGCCCAGGTTTGAGTGCTGACCTTGACAAATTTTTGACAGTACATGATTAGCTCTCAATAAAGACGAAACCAGTGTTCTGGATGAATTGCCTGATCTATATTATAAAATGCTTAGTTTATTCTGACAAATGCATGTGCATAATGGGACAGGTGTTTATATCAATTAATACTGTGTACATATTTTACTGTAGTCATATAAATTTCATTTGCGGTCTTACTAATTTTTTTAGGATTCAATAATGCATTTGCATAGCGAATAAGGTCGTATTAATTGAAGTTTAGAAGAAATAAACTTTGGTTTATTAAAAGAGTATAACGGTCAAACGTTAGATATAAGATAAAGAAATTTTGTATAGCTGCTTGAAGTAATAGTTGACTTAATAATGTAAAAGAGAAACAACTAAAAAAATGCATACACACACACACATATATATATATATATATATATATATATATATATATATATATATATATACATTATCCATTCAAATTTAGAATGAAATAGATGGTCAAGAAATTGGATATTCGGGATAAATTTCACAGAAAATAGATTAAAACTGAACTTAAACCAATAATTTAATACACAAATAGCCTCTAAAATATCACAAATACTGTAGTGTGCTAAGCCTATATATAGGCAGTAAAATATGATGTCAAGTTTATCAGGCAAGAACGTATAACAACGCCAACTAATAGGTGGCAATTTGTGTAATTGAGTCGATAGATCATGCAATTCTAGTTAGTTCGCGAACCATACGATCCAGTTTTTATTTTTATTTCATTGTGACGCATTAATTTCATGAATATTTAAAAAATAAAATTGGAAAGTGGCATTAAAACCTGTGGAAATTGAGATTAAAAAACTAAGCATGTAATAGACGATATATCGTAAACTAATGCATTAGTAAGCCAACAGATTAAGGATTAATTGATAAAATGTATTCTTAAACGTATTCGCTATCGTCATATATATTATTCTATTAAGAATGCATTTACTGAACGGCTAAATTGATAGTAAAGGAACAAATCTTCGCTTAATGAAGAGTAATATAAGCAGCAATTTTATGGCACTAGTCATCACAACTTATAATTTCAAGAAAGCAAATATAAAACTGTTTTGCGAGACTAAGTACACTTTTTGAATCAGGACCAACAGTAAACAATGTTTGATTTGAGTACATCATCATTGTGCATAGTTTAAACAAATACGAATATACAACAGCCACGGATTGCCTAGGTTAATCAAAAATGAAATATAATTAAATTTTATCATATACCAAAAAAATTCATTTCGTACATTCTTCTTAAAAAATGGTAATTAGAATTCATTTATTGAAATTCAAATCATACAAATATTACAAATTGCACATTAAACAAAAGACAGAAGCACCACATAAATATGTATAGTAAAACTTAAAGATATGCTTCATTATCACAGCAAAAATAAGTATTAATAGTCTTGTTATTCGCCAGTCCGACACATTGTAAAACCTGCCATATCAATGCCACATGGCGCCAAATCAAATTATGCTACAGTTATTGTAATAGAGACAAAATAAAATAACCCTAATCTAATGTTGTTTATAAAAAAAATGTAACTATTAAAAAATCATGAACTTTTGATCAATCATGTAAACGAACTTTCATACTCTAAATTACAGTTTCTCCATTTTATGACAGAGCAGTTTAAAAGATATTACAGCGGGAGTTATATCTCCCAGCCTTGTGATCCATGGGTTAGAAAAAAAAATATTTTTCAAAAAAATAAGTTTCTCAACAATTTTAAAAAATTGTGGGTATGAACGCCGATAATCACCACTTGGATCCTATTCTATGTTTCTTCTGTATCGATCTCATACATACAACAGTCCGCTGATTCAGGTGAAAGATTTCTACAGTAGCATATACTTCGAAACCATAATAAATGCAAAAATACGGACCGTAGTCTCCAATCACATATGCTGTACAAATCCTGACTAAAACATTTCAGAACCTTCCATTTTACAGCTTCCACCGTGTTTGACAGACCTTTTTATTTGGATTTCAAGTAACAGCTATGCTGTCTACAGTCGATATAATCCAAAAAATAAACATATGAATCACAAATAACTTTTTAAAAATTTCGAATAAAGAAAACAAGAAAAAATATGTTGGGACAGCAAAGGAATAGGCTCGATTAATGTTCAATTAAATAATCACATTTTATCGCACCAGATTTAGGCAAAATGACAAAACGTTCTTGTGATTGCGATTTTTAGACAATAGCACTTCATAGACTGTCGGCTTATTTATGTTTATTCATTTAGTTAGTATACTGAATGTAACCTCAGAGTAATATACCTGTGAGGCCACAATACTATATTGTGCGGTAAGGAACATGGATTCACCAATCGGTTTAGAACGTGCGTTTAATTTCCTATACACTTTATTTGAACCATCAATCGTCTAATCAAACGACTCTAATAAGTCAAACACCAAGTTACAAATTACAGCCGGACCTAAGAAGCCAGAAGAAAGAGTTACGGGTAATTAATCTTAACTCTTTTTGAATTGCAATAAGTGTAAATCATTTTACAATGACCTATTTGGCGCCCACTTCGTGTTTGAATATCCTTGATGGTTTCATTTTGAAAAATCCTTGACATTATTTATGCTTTGATAACTTACAAGGAAATGCTAAACAAATATTGCATTATTTAACAAAATTTCTTTTTTGTTTTTGCCTATATGAAGGGTAAAGTCAATTTCATGAAGTTTCTATTCTTAAGCAGGTTAGATAATTCAGGAACAGAAGATCACACAGAACCCAACAGCTTAGTTGTAGGTTACAAAGGTGTGCATATACTTCAAATAGAGGCTACTGATAAATAGTAGCATACGCAGCATCGAGAGGTTTGCGTGTAAATCACAAATATATACAGGCGAAAGTAAGCATGTAAGGCGAAAAATAATCACGAGGTATGCATTACCCAAAGTGAAGAAAACGTGAAAGTTGAACTGCCCAAAGCTAGACAACAGATGAAATTATGGTGCAAATCAGTTAATTCAACAAGTAGCGGAATTTTTGTCCGGACACGCAAGCGGTTCTGGTTTATATCGAAATCACGTTAAATAGCTACGTTACCACGATCAAGTTTATGGTATCATGTTCAAACACATAAAATTTCAATTATAACTTCGAAGAAAAGTGTAAACGAATTTGCATACTTCGGAGCTGTGATGGCATGAGAAATGTGATAAAATATGCGTTTTAATGTTTCTTTGGCTAAATTATTGTTCAACTATAAGCACCAGTTGCATTAAATGTAATCGGACCTAAAACAGCAAATTGTTGTTAGTCACGCGTACTGGCACGTCTCGATCTTCTAAGGTTATCATCAGAACGCGGCGGAAAATTGACTAGCGAGGATGAAACAGCAATACATGAATTAGGCTTTTAAAATAAAATATACGGCTCTCATCTCTACGTTTTTTCTCGTCTACCTTACACTTAACTGAAAACTTCATAGATCTAATTTCTATACGGCCACAGAAGCGATGCTTTTGCTATACGTGTGCAAGTTATGCAATTAAACAATAATTGATTATACGGATGGTGATGCCAATTATCTAAATCAAGCTAAGCACCAATCGCATTGTACCGAAAGTCACAGAGTATAGTAAGACTAGCTAGGCACACGTACTGATGCGTTCCGATCCAAAATGATCATCAACAGAGCACAAGCGCAAACAAACTAAAGAGGATCAAACCGCAATGCATATAAAAATTATCTAAAATGACATATGCAGTCGTCATTTCGAGTCAAGTTTAATGTATGCAGGACCATTACAGGTGAGAGCCGCATTTTCGATCTAAAGAAATTCCCCCCCCCCTATCCGTGCAATCAATGATTGTTTAATTTTTCCAATATATCAAACTAATTGGATTTAATTTGTACTTGGACGCAAATTTGCTGACCACTTTTAATACATCATAGAAAGCGAAACCAAAAAGCCACAAATCATTAATATAACTCCTGAGCCCAAATGTCCTACATGATATGAAATAGCTCATTTACCATTAGTAAGTCTGATTTTAAGTTCAATACTGTACACATATAAGAAGAATTACTATGAACAGCCATTTATCTTCATAATGTGATGTTTCCTATTATAATGATGATGATGATGATGATGATGCTGATGAAGATTTAATGCTAAAAAATCTAAGAAAATGATACAGATATTTCTTGTATATCGATACCTCGTGCAAAAACCACAGCAATACATCAGCGCTGCCGAACAATTGCTTCAGTTCCGCATACACAGGAAATAGTTACGTATTGAATTAAATAGAACACTGGGTCGACAGTTCACAATGTCATTACCATTAAAGTGAAACGGAGAAATAGATCATATCCTTAAATCTTTCTAACGGCAATAATTTCTCCGTGCGGACATTCACATGAATGCAAAACTTCATATTAAGACTGAAAGACGAACGTTTAAAACATAAGAATAAAGACGAATATACAAACAGTCCAAAAGACAAAAAACACCAGTTTATATTTTTGACAGCAAAGTAAAGCAGATATATTAATGGAAATTTTAAAAAAATCGAAAAAGCAGCATTTTAACTTTCTTGTTTCCTGCTTTAAAAGAAAGGGAAATTGATTGGCAGATATTCATACAGCAAAACAATAGGTCAGCATTTGCGAAAAGAAGGGACATTGATGCACAAAAAGCAAATATTTTCATAGATATATGTAGGCTTTAACTGAACATTATGGTGCCTATTCCTGGTGCGTGACGGATAATTAGAATTTGAAGTTAATCTTTTCTTACATGGTCTGTTACCAAAGACTGACAATCACTGCCAAGTGAAGCCTATATCCCATCTGTCATTATAAAACAGACATCAAAGTATATGGGGAAGTGATATTGAATTGAAACATTATATAAACTCCCTTACCCAACCGTTAGGCTAAAATTCAACGCCACTTCTACCAATTGGCATTAAGGTTTTCTTATAATAATAGATCAGTTTGGCTAGTTGGCATTCAATTCATAAGTGGCTCTAACTGGCATCCACATGAGGTTGAATCGATTGCAAACAAGTTTGAATTAAATAAAAAACAGCATCCAGATTCGCAAATCTTACGGATTTGTATATTGGCAGTATGCTTACGCACAAGAATAGTGTGTTAAAAGGGCGCTCACAGTTTTGACTTACAGGATTTGCTTAACGAAGGCAAAGATTGTGCATGTTAGGTAGATTGACTTCGCGAATATTTAAAATTTTGTCGTATTGATCATATACATATATATATATATATATATATATATATATATATATATATATGTATGTATGTATATATCTATATATATACGTGTATAAAATTTGTAACTGTTAATTTAACTATAGTTGTGTAAAAGAAATGTAAAATAACCAAGACTTGTTATAAAAAACGTCATTATAAGGACAAGTTTACACTACACATTTGCCTTGAACGAAATATATGATATTATTTTATAAATTGAGAATAGAGAAAGCGATTAATCTAAATGGTCTGTTTACATTATAGCGCCGAAAGATGATTTTAACCATCAAGTTAAGCGTATAGACAAAAAAGCAAATAGGAAATTACACAAGAACATTCGTATATTGAATTGGGAAAGGAATCATGTGTGGATTTATAAATTTATTATGAAGCAGGTATATAAACCACAGCTTAAAAAAGGCTAAATTATTTTCGCCAGAACTGAACTTGGCTATTAAAATCTGGTATTTTATGCAATCATTTTTGGGGAAGTATTGGGCCTAAAGTAGTATTAAATGCATACAATATGAAATAGTACAGTAAGAGGAAAACGTACACGCTGAGGTTCGCATAAACGTGCGCACACACACAACCATTTCACCAATTTACATTCAAATTATATACAGTCTTCTTTTATTTATTTAGCTGGATATTAATGATGTTGCATAAAACAGCCTCCGCTGTTTGTAGTTTGCTAACATTTTTGCTTTGAAGGAAACCCGGAAATCCGCTTGATTAGGAGTGTGATTTTAGGAATGAATGTATTCAACTTTAGCGCAACTGTTCTCCCCAACATCAGTTTCTTCAAGTATAAAATGGGTTTCAATCCGCTTCTTCAGTAATTCGCTAGTCCGGCCTACATAACGCGTTGAGCAGCTATTCCATTCGCATAAATGAAGAATTTGTTTGTTTTCATTTTTTGCTTTGAAGGAAATCCGGAAATCCGCCGGATTGTGAGTTTGACTTTAGGAATGATATGTTCAATTATAGCGCAAGCTTTCTCCCCCAGCATCACTTTGTTCAAGTATAAGACCGATTTCAATCCGTTTCTTCAGTAATTCGCTAATACGGCCTACATAACGCGTTGAGCAGCTATGCTATTCGCATAAATGGAGAATTTGTTTACCATTCAATTTCAGGGAGCTTATCATTTACATTTAAATTTAGTAGGCATTTTGTAGTATAAAAAAACATGAATTGTTAATAAGGTATCCGAGAAGTCACTGGATTTTAATTCTTCGAGTAAATATTTAGGATTGTGTGTCCTCTTTAACAAAAATTGACTAAATACAGCATCAGATAATACAATCGTAATGAGTTCTGGCGAATAGAACATAGTCTTTTTTAAACTGTGCTATATATACTTCTTTATAATAAATTTATACTTCCGCAATTGTTTTATTTCTCAATTTAATATAGAAATGCAGTAAAAATTTTGAACTAATATTTATTTATGACACAAACATTCCATAATGAGGCTAAGACTTTTCTAAAGATCTCGAACGCGTTAACGGTTAGTTTTAAAAATATAATTCTAACAGCCAAACAACAAGATGTTTAATCGCTTAAAATAATTACAGAATTAACGTATCAACGATTTTCTTTCGTGAGTGATCGATTTACACTCTTGGTTTCTCAATGATCCGACTGATTCGCACTTCCAAGTACGCGAGTTCGGCTTCGTGGATTCACCACCCCGAAGGCTTCCACACCATTCGTACAAACCACCGGAAATGAAGTTTGGTCTAACCTTAGCTGTTTGAAGTGTTGGTACCTCATTTCCAGTACTATATTCTGAAATCTAATAATACACAGGACACTGATCACGAGGTCAGATTTAAGCAAATTGTCAAACAATAAGAAGCAGACAACAGAGATAAACACAAAAGTTGCACTAAATTGTTTGTATGTCGATATTACATAATAACTGTCAGAAAAATATAACTTGCGTCCTCTACTAAAAGCCTAGCTTAATGTGTGGATTTATAAATTTAATTGAGGAGACAAACGAAAAAATTTAATAGCAAGCGAACACATTGCATTCATTAAAGAATTACGAAACGATAATAAAATTACATTCATCAAGTCTGATAAATGTTTACGGTTCTTCCAAAT
Source organism: Eudiplozoon nipponicum (assembly GCA_029291075.1). Lineage (NCBI taxonomy): Eukaryota > Metazoa > Platyhelminthes > Monogenea > Mazocraeidea > Diplozoidae > Eudiplozoon > Eudiplozoon nipponicum. The sequence continues at coordinate 77,586 of JAQBSW010002846.1, forward strand.
GAAAGTAAATGATTGATTTCATAAAATTAGACAAAATATTGGTATCATTTGAACATTAGTTGCACAATGCTAGCATCAAATTTACAATTTCCATGGTTGTCTTTCGTGGTTAATCGACTTTCAGTGGTAAATCTGAAATAATTAGTTTGGCCCTCATTTCTAGATACACGCTCTATCAGTCTCCATGATGACCAGATTTTGAATGATCCCGACACCGCGAAGGCTTAAACACCATTTGTATAAACTACCTAAAATGTCTTAGAACCGTCGGCAATAACTGATAATCCAAAATTTTCAGTGGATATAGAAAAAAAGGTGAGGAAGTCTTTCGAGTGACGGGATCAGTTAGAAACCAACTATCACGGAGATTGGCACGGCGTGCACGTATAAATGAGGATCAATCTGATTAATGTTGATAATTCACGGAAAATACAATTTGGCTAAATTAAAAAAGCCAGAGTCTATTGTGAATTGCATTTGGTATGCTCTTAAGGATTCCAGTGAAATAAATCAATAGAACAGAAATGTTACGAAATATAATGAAAAAGATGGCATCAAACTTTTTCTTTAGCAAATTAAACAAATTGGCATATGAGTGACTTTTGTACGGCTTAGTGAAGGTAAATAATCTAGCTGATTTCGTAAGTTAAGCCAAATGTCATCACGTGGAAAACAAGAACACGAACTTTTGACGGAGACATCCGTTCAAAAGCATTAAAATCGACAAAATACAATTTCATCTGTAAATTTATCGATGATTTCCTCCCCGTATTCCTCAAATCTGTAAATCAACTGACAACAATCATCAACAAGTGCTCGAAGGATTGCTGATTTCAATTAAAAGTCACTATTTTATACAGATAATTGGAATGAAATTAGTCAGCCATTTAGGCAATTTATTTACAGACGTTTTCATGTTCCGTAAAATAATTAAAAACTGAAATTGTTCGTTGGAAACATTGAGCTATATATCAGAAGTATTCTGTTACGGCCTTCATAATTGTTAATGAATTTGGAAAAATAAACAATCTGCTTAATGGCTTTTAATAGAGAAGACTATCATATTCAATTAATTTACGAGCGTGAATTCTGCAGTATAGCACATATTTTTTCGTACAACACAAATAAGGCAATTGTATATTAGGTAATAAGCACATAATAACAAATTAAGTCAAATAAGACCAGAAGGATAAACCAAAATCAGCATGAACGAAAGATTAAACCTCATAGACACGCATTCCACGCTCACTGGCGACTCATCAGTAGAAGCCAGTATTACGCCCTTTACCCGCTATATATTTTGGTAAGGAATGTGGGAAAATTGGACGGTACATATTATATAGGTAGTACAGGGCGTAGCATCGGTTGCTGCTGATGAGTCGCCAGTAAGCACGAAACGTATGTTTACATGAGGTTGTACCATTCGCTAATGCTGACTTTGGTTTATCCTTCTTGTCCTATTTGAACTAATGTGTTATTGGGTGCCCAACATTTAATACACAATTGCGTAAATATTAGTTTTCTGTAAAAAAGAGCATATGGAAAACACGGTAGTTTAAAGAGAAGATGTCCCGAATTTAGACATGGAATATAAAGTACTTCCACTATTACAGTACAGAGAAAATAGGCTAAAAAGGAATTTTTATACGCAATTTACTGGACAGAATATAGAAAATCTGTTTGTAATTTCAATGCGAAGAACTAGAAGTATGTAAAACAACTATATTAGGGAATGAGTATCGAAAACAATTCATTGAAGCGAACTTAAGATATAAAAACAGTGAAATCGAACCGAACCAAACGAACATAGGCATTAGTTTACAACGTAAAGAGGATGCGCCATCAAAAATATTTTTTAACCAGCTACTAAACAGATGCATTATCCAAACATAATGCTTAGTTCTTTAAATCAAGTTTGCAAGCTTGAAGTAAACACCAATTCCATTGTATTTAACCAGTCGTCGAACAACATAACAAAACTACCGCCTTTGTTATCTTGTTCGACGACTGGTTAAATACAATGGGATTGGTGTTTACTTCAAGCTCGCAAACTTGATTTAAAGAATTGTTACCACCACCCGCGCAAACAATTATTGTTATAATGCTTGTTTTTCCAAAAAAAATCTGGTTAACGTAAATGCAAAACATCATATCCTTGCAATCAAACACTGAAATAAAGCTTCTTTAAGAACATGCAGTAACCACTCAGAGCGCGGCTACTCAAAAGGCGAACTGAAGGAGATTACAGAATAAACAAAATTGGGCAAGAGAAAGACAATCCCAATGGATACTCTCCTGGGTATCCCTCTTAACTTCAATTCAAATAATTTATATAGGATGAAAATTGATATGATAAAACCAATGACAATTAGAAGCCTGAGATAATAACAGATACAAAATATGGGGAGGATAACT
>JAQBSW010002846.1:85000-94675 GCA_029291075.1 Eudiplozoon nipponicum
TCAACAGAGAATATACGCATATTAAACAAACATGCTAGAACCAACAAAACGCTTTTGATAATTATTAAACGAAGTTTTAATATTAAAAAATTTATCGCCAAAATAAATAGTCATACATATCATAGAAATGAGGCAAACTAAGTTATCTATATTTTCTCAAATTAAATTTTTTTATTTATTTATTACATGAATTTTCAACTTAAATTGTCTTATTCTTTTATCGAGATACCAAACGATATGGATCTCCGTAAAATTGAGCTCACTAATAATACTTTTTATCGTTTAATGATGAAATATCTATTTTTTATTGTTTAAAACATAATTATATCATATTAAGACATTTAATTAACTTTCGATAAGTTATCTATACGAGTATATATTTAAAACTTTTCCCCAATAATTGTACAAATAATTCAAATTTATGTTTGAATACGTATAAAACAGAAATTCTTTCATTAAATAAGAAGACGCACCACCTCTTCCATTGCTAATCTGTGCTGCATCTTAAAAAGCTACAAATATAGGACGCTATTTCTTTAAAATTATATCTTTTAAAAAGTAATACTGATAATTAAATATGCAGCAGTTCTGATACCTATTTCTGATTATTATCATCAAAAAAGAAGTTTAGGTAACTTTTTTTAAATAAGTTAAATGCTACATGAAAATTACAAGACTTAATGTACTCAGGGTTAAGCTATAATGCTCTATTTTTGGTTTCCACGGAAAATTTTCATCAACACGATTGCATGAAATTTTCGTTTGATTTCGCTTGAAACAGTAACTGTTTGCATTTTCCGATTATTTTTTGTTCTGTTCTTAAATACAGTTTCATCAAAGTAAAAATTTTAAACGTATTTTCATCTTTTAATTTATAAATATATCCCTAATTGGAACATGATTTGTTTAAATTAATGTTATTTCCATTTTAAATGCGTCTAATATGTTTTCAGATTTTGAAATGGAGTTCTATGCGCAGGATTCGGCAGCAAGCTATGGCTCTTATTTGCACAAATTCTATTGGCAATCCGTTTGCAATATTGAAGAGTGTCTGACCAATGGCTGTAAACAAGGAAGCTGACAGGCTTGGGATGCCAAAGATTAGGGAGCACTCCAAAGCATTACTATTGACAAGTATTCTTATACTAAGTTGAGAAAGGATCAGGAATCATGAGGGGTATTATCTGAAGCTTAATAGCCCCCACAATTATTACACTGCTTCCATTATTTTCACCAAAATTACCTTACAATACCTTCGCTTATCCTTATGCATATGATGATCATCATCAAATATTTTTTTCCAATTTCAACATAAAGCAATTTATAACGCATAATAGTGGGAGGCATATTTCGCTGCGTTATTGACAGAAGATTACAGTTTTTCTGCATTTTCGAAAACGTTTATTATCAAACTTCCACATATTGGCGATGTGCTCATCGATAGTTCTGACCTTGTCCCTACACTATGTTTATATTTCATCGGGCGCAAATGTCTATCTGTCCATTGGTTTAGGTGGTAAATTTTTATAAAGTAACATAGTCGTCAAAATCAGAATGATTACAAAGAAAGAACCCGTAATCTATAAATATATGTGATGTACATAACCGGGTTAATACATTTAAAAACATTTCACTGTACAGCGTCTACCATGTTCTATAGATTTTTTAAAACTTGGTTCCAATAGCCTAATATGCATTTTTATCCATCATTCGATAATATTTTTCTCCTTATTAATATCCATATTATTCTTAGCGCAGCCAACTCTTCCTTTAATATGTCTAAGAAAAAGCTGTGCAATGGATGTTCTGCATAAATCCTGAACTACATATTAAAGTTTGACCTGAAAACATTATTACTTTCAGTGTAATAAATACAAATAAAGTATACTTCGGTCCCACGTCTAATTTTTAACGCTTTCATTTTCTGAGTTGGTCTTCAGATCAAACGTTACCAAGTATCTACTCAAATCGTTGAAATATAGTGGTATATTATTCTTTCATAAATCAATGTTCTTTGGGTCCAATGGGTATATAATTTTTAGATCATTAGCTAATTTGCAGACTACTTTTGAGAGCCACAGTCTACAATTCCGCAAATATACTTTTCAAATGTTATTGATCTAGGATAGAACATTTGGAAAATCAGGTTGTAACACTTGGCAATCTGAATTGGGTTTTATTAGCTTGAATAATCAAATCCCTATTATCCAAATAAAATGCTAGTAGTCTAAATTGGTCATCTTAATCTCTAATACACTGATCAACACCACAATAGCCTCAAAAGAGGTAGAGTCAAACGCGTTTGAAATAGCAATGAAGATTATTAGCACGTCAATGTTTTTCTCAATAAGAGCTGTAATATAAATTAACTTGGGCAGGATATTCGTGATGGTCAAGCGTTATTTTTGTAAATTCATGCTGACTTGCATCATCAGCTAAAAGGATAATGGAGTTAAAATGATCAAGCATTACTCATTCAGTTACTGTTAAGAATGAAGAAATCGTTGAGATTACTCCATAACAATTGGAACTAATTGGTCTGTTAAATTTAGCTTCAGCCGTACAATGACCGTTAAAATAAGAAGTGGTATAATGCCATCTATCATTTTTTCAAAATAAGCATTACATTCAGGAGCAGATTATGCAAATGAAGTGGATTCACTATCACTCCTCTCAAATGATCATTTTGTTCTTGAGATTTGATTTTCATTAGTATTTTTACCACCAAATCACAGACTTAAAGAAATGGCTGTTTCCGATTATATATACTTTCAGGTAACGCAGCCACATATCCCATCAATTCTGAGAACCTAACAAAAATTTTAACATATATCTTTGGTTGGTCAACACTCCCCTTATGTACCGCCTCAAATTTGTAATTTTCTATGAACAGCTCAATTATTTACAGTTTTGCTAGTTCCAATGTAGACCGACAATAATGTAGGTTATTCTCCATTTTCAACCTTGAGTTTCATAATGTTGTTCTCTGATAAGATATTAACTAAACAACGTCTATGTTCTTCAGTATATTTATAAAAATTAAAACAAAAATTTGGATGTGTAACTGTAGGTGCCTTTTGACATGCGCACGCTCTATGATAATTAAAAATCAAAGTCATCAAAACATATAATTTGGTATCTACGAGGGGCTCTGCTACAAAGAGTAATTTTCGTACCGAGCTTGTATCAGCCCCATTGCTGTCTTTAATGATAAGCAATTGCTTGCCACTGTTGCACTCCCTTTTGCATAAACCTTCTTTTGATTTATACTTCGACCTTTGCAATTTTCAGAGAAATTGGCATTTGTTGCCAAACAAAAATTTATTATTATTATTTCTTTCGTCATTAAAATCGTATCTGTTGAATTATATCAGTCATCCCTTTAAATATTAAGATTAAAGCTAATATTTCATTTGTAAAATACTTCATTTGCAATAAACTCACGATAAAAAACTATTTTTCGACGTTATCAAAGCAGATATACTATGCAATTGTTATGTATACTTGCAAATATATGCTTTTATTATTGTGGAGGTCGATAACTCCTGATATAAAATATAATTAATTTTTATTTTTAGACATTTGAAGTTACTGCAGGTTTATTTAAAAAGTTTTTAAAATAGTTATAGCCATTGTTTTAAAATTTTCATTATTTAAATTGTCAAAGTTTATGGTCTGTGAGGTAAGTTCTCCTTTTGTTCTGGTTCAGCCATATCTGTTTTCTTTTATTTGAATCTCTCACTGCAAAAGTTTGAATTGGCCACAAATAATTATTTCTATTGATATCTCAGGAAGGACCTGAAATTCGTCACAGGTAAATTGATTGGTTTCTCTGTTTTTAAGGCCTTCCTATTCGTAAAGGTAAACTGCAGCTATAATTGATACGAGCAGTAGCACTCTGCTTTAGTAAATAGCTGATAATAAATCTTATTCAACCGGAAAAACACAACAGCCGGCGTGGTGTCGCTCGTGGATTTCTATCATTTTGAATTTGGATATGGTTTTATTTTCTTTTTAGGTTTTTAAGATTTCTTGTCTGATTTCATCACTGAAACTTCTTGCGTATTGATTTTCTATTTATAGTTTGTGGATTTATTTTAAAACTGAATTTTTATATATTTTTCTCTTGCAGGCACCCCTTGTCTTTCATATATACGAGAAATTTTTATCGCATTTCATTATTGTGAATCAGACACGGTCCTCACCATCTACTTCCATAAATTTAACCAAGAAGTTAATATTCAATATTACTGATCTCCAGCAACAAATGGCTGATTTCACGGGATTGCTTAGGGCCTCCTCAATGGAGCTGCGAGAGTGGTTTATTTGCGCAATCACAGCAAACGAAATCTGTTTCTTTGGTCGACCCTCTCTCGACACCAGAATGACGAACTGGCCTCTAATATGATCGAGCAATTGGCAGATAAATTTCGTCATCTAAAAGATATCTCTGTGGGCAAGCGTCGCTTTTTTGTTTTTTCTTTTTAAAACCCCAGTTTCCACACCCGTATGGGAAGAGCGGGACTAAGAAAGTCCAGATTGACGATGGACACACAATCCTTATTAAAGATCGTAAATTCAACTTTACCAGCTCATGCTCGCGCTTCGACTGCCGCTATAAGAATCATACAAACTTTTCCTTCCTGGTCTAATAATATTTTCTCCGGATCTCTCTCGGCAATTTTAATCAACTGCACTCACAATAAAAATCAATCAACAGCGGACATTTCTGTTATCAAATGAGCTGGATATGTGTTTTCTTGTTGAAACGTGGCTGTCGTCTATCGTACATTGTGATGATTGTTTTCTGCTTAACGGGTACTCCATTTTCAAAACGACAGAGCTGTTGGCCGAGGGGAAGTATTGGTTACATATGTCCGGTACCGTTTCATGCTTAAGCGTCTGAATACGTCTAATACATTGGGACTGGAATTCGGCTAGTGATTCTAGATGAAAGCCTACCTGTCTGCTTTGCTTATCAATTATTGACGACACTCGCGAGGTCCGACTTTTGTCAACTCTTTTTTACCAAACGTCCGATCAGAATATTGTTGTTTGCGACCATAACCTTCATTTTGTCGACTGGCATAATTTAAACCAGAAAACCATCCGCTGCTTCTGCTCTTCGCTAAAAACTTACTGAATTAATTTGTGCACTATCTTACCAAAGGAAATAGACAATTCCACCGCGTTTTCTCTAACAAAGAAGTGACCGACGTACAAAATCAGGAGATCTTTCCAAATATAGACCACTGCCTCATATCCATTTTTATTCCACTATTATCTTCAACCCAAAGAGGAAATATACAAACATCTAGGAAATTACTTTTTTAATGAAGGTTGCGAACTTGATGTAAAAACCTTACCCGTTATGTAAATACATAAAATAAGTATTTTATAGTGTGAAAAAGGCTATTCTTTCGGTAGACCGGTTTTGTCCTTATTGGGAACTTATCACGTACTTTACAGAATTTGTCGTGGGCAGGCGATTCACGGATAGAGAAGAGTTTAGCCAACTCCGTAATGCCATTGCGAGGATAGAATTAATCCTTCCAGACAACCTTTCTTCGTGCTTATCACAAGTCTTTCACATCCTATCTCTCTACTTAGCATCTAATCAGCTCTATTCAATACATACACACGACGAAAAATTGAAGCACCTTATTTTTAGCGCGCAAAATCTGTGTACGTAACTCAAGCTAACGCATCTCGCCACTTGCCCGCACTCACGCACTCAAATTTAGTAAACAAATAATCAACAGTCAAACACTCAGCATCGAAAGTCGCTTTCGAACGGTACCCAGCTTCTGCCAAAAATTCGCCATCATCAAACACCAACTGTTCCATAATTCCAAAAAACAAACATAAACTTCATTTTTCCAGACGACTCTAGCTTTGCTGACGACTAAATTATCTTTTAAATTTCGTATTCCATTTCTACCACACCTACTGAGATGTTCGATAATGGAAACACCGGGAATCTGAATTGACTCAATGTTTCGCCGGCCATGGTTGTTTAATTAATAAAGAATAGTAAGTCTAAACACAAATTTGATGAATATGGTGTCTACATTGGACTGAATGCTTTTCTATCTTGGAACCATTTTACTGTGATTGCTGAAGTTATCAATTAGAATTTCAATTAATTATCTGCCTCTGGAGTGGCTTAATTCGATGATCTCAACTTTCCCAAAAAATGGCATTATATCAATCTCATTATTTAAAGATCTCCGTCCAATAGCTATTGTCTCTGCATTCACTAAAATCTTCGACAGGATCATATATAATGTAATTTATTCGTTCATTAAGTCAAGAGATAGTTTATGCCGCCTTGATGATCAAGATGGCTTCATGAATGGGCGCTCTTATTCAACCAACTTAGCCAGTGCCCTTAGTAACTGCTATCACTTAATTAATGATAATGAATGCACTCTCCTCTTTCTGGACATCTCCAAGGTTTTTGATTCAGTATCGTTTTCGGAAAATGAATCCGCCTTATTGAGCAATGGTATATGCGGCAGTGCCATAAACTTATCTGTGTGTATCTCCAAAACCGGTAGCCGACTGCAAGATTTTAAAATGATAATTCGATATCAGAAAAAATGTTATTTAAGACGCAGAAACTAAATTCTTATCTCAGCACGAGTTTAGGAAGACAGTTAACCAAAATTTCTTTCACAACTTCTTATACGAGAACACTGATTGGAAGCGTAAATGGTTCCTTCTTATCCTGTAATACTCTTTTGACTATATCTTTATAACTAGGCTTTCCACAAGTTTTGAAGCCTTGTGATTTTTTAGCTTACTCTCCAAATTAAGGGCCTCGCTTTAGCCTAAAAATCACAAATGATCATCCCCAAACTTACTTCTAACAATTGCCTATTGATTTGTCATAATTGCGTTGCGAAATCTTTTCATTTTTTTCAGCAACTTGATAGAATGTCAAAAATTATGACGACGATATCTGACCAGCGATTTCTGGTGCTCATTCTTTCTCGTCTTCAAACAGCATCTAATATTCGTGTAAATGACGGCAACAAATTGAGCACATGGCATTCATATCCTACCTCTTCGCAATTCTTATTCTAGTCGATTTTATCCCATCTATCTTCGATAAGAATTGACACGAAGTTGCCGTAAATACTTTTCTTTCTCATCCTTTAAAAGCTTCACGGTTATCATTATCGTAAAATATTTCCTAGTCACTATCTAACTCAACTATACATGTCCGTACATTTGAATTGTATTCTAAACTTTTCAATTGTTTGGCCAGATTGACTTTTTAGCAAAATAAAATGCATTATTATTATTTTATTGATATAACGGATAAGAGCATTAAGTATGAGGATGCAGAGCAGTTGACCGAAAAACCTAGGAAATTTGTCATAAGGGAAGATGCTGAAATGAATAAGGAATTTAGTTGTTCCAAATTTGATTATTCTTGTATTATTAAAAATACGAATCTGGAATCACAGCAGCTCTATTGTGGTCGTGACCAAAAGCCCTCTACAGTTTTATAAGATTACTAAAACATGCAATTATCAAAAACACACATTCGGTGAAGCTGGTTCTGTCTCCAGATGCTAACGAGCTGATCATGTGGAGGTCAACTAACTTGTTGGAGATTAAATGAATCCTTATATAAAATTAAATTAATTTTGATTTTTGAAAATTTGATATTACCACTGGTTTCAGAAAAAAATGTTGCGATTTTATAAAAATGTTGCATATTTTGGAATTTTTCTCCGTCCATATTGTTGAAGATTGTGACTTTCCTTCGGTGATTTTTTAATTCACTCTTCTTGAGCTTTTAAGTTGCGTGTTACGCTTTGCTGTGTGGTTCTAGCTTGCGAAGTATTGAAGTTCACAACAAATTATTATTCTTATTTGACCTAACGGGGAGTATCTTAAATTTACTGCAAGTTTCCTATTTTGTTCAGTTCTCTGTGGTATTCAGTGAGACGGTGAGCGTGCACATTATTATAATAAATTTTATTTTAACATTATAGCTAATAACGATAAATGTGAGGATAAGGATCAATAAAATGTGGTATAAGAGAAAGTTCTGAGGAATTAAGTTGTTCTAAATTAGGTGATTAGATATATGGTTTATCCGAGCCTGGTATTTCGGATACTCTCCTATGGTAGTTACCAAAGTGGCTCTACAAAATAATAAGTTAATGATTTTCTTATTCGCATGAAACGCAAAATATTTTTTCAATATAATCGCATTTTTTGTAATAAATATATTGTATTAAAGTAATGTGATATATTATAGACATATTATTAAAGAATTTTAATTATTTACCTTCGTGAAAGATTTGTGCCTTCCTTACAATCACCAGACATGGCAAGCATAAATGTGATCAATTCCAAAAGATATCGAAAAAATTATACTACCCTTGAAACTAAAGCTAATAATAATATAGAATTCCAGTTTTATACCATCATGATATGTTGAAAATATAAAACAACGGTCACTGAAACATAATAAAAGTTTGAATAATACGGCGAATTATGCTAAATTAAAACGGAATATATAATTACTGGAACTTTTGTATCAACTAAGAAAAGGTATTTTAATGTTTTTTGGCAATATATACAGATAGCAAGATTAAATATTTATTTGAAACCCTAAATAACGCCATATAGTAACATTAGAAGTAAAGGGAATAAAAATTTTTTATCGTTAAATTTTATAACCAGCTATGGAGGAAGGTAATTCCTCCGCCAAAATTAAAGTGACATTAACTGATAAATTTAAATCACCTTGGCTTATTGAAACGAATTTTATTTAAAATGAATTTAATTATTTATTTTCCAGAACTTTCTTTGTTTAAATACTTGCTTTTGAATTTAGCGCCATTTTCAGTTTTCGAGCATTACTGTCCTCGATTGGTTGTATCTTCCTCGGCCTGCTGCAATTGTTTCATTTTTCTTCATTTAAAGTCTGATCGATTTCTACAATATACGCCTGCTAACACTGTCTTCTATTTTTATTGATGCACGCATTTGGGGACGTTCTGGAACAGGTAATTTAATAATTCTGTTTTTCGCGTCTATTTCTTTCCAGATTATTTGTTCGGGTGTTTTGTAACGTGAAAGGTTTCACATTCCGATTGCCTAACATTAAGTGTCAATTTAATAATTAAATTCGATCGATATGGAAGCTCATCTTAAATTTGAGGACACTAGCAAGTTAGCGCAAGACATGGCAGGTATGAATTTAGCAGATGTGAATGAAAATACAAGCTTATCAGATTCTACTGCTAATTATAGGACTGAACACGATCTGGCATCTATGGGGTTCTCAGACACGAATAGGTTAGGAGCCTCTACAAAATTTGGCGACCGCACCAGTCCAAGAATATTAAGTCTACCGCAGTATAAATCTGAAAAACATTCAAGTTGTGTCGGAGATGCCCAAATGATATTTAACGCTTATAACATCGTAAACCCTATGGAGAAAGTTGTTGCATTATGGATGTCATTGCCAGAAAAATTTCCGAAATGCCTAGGAAAATTTCAAAGACAGAACAGTGGAAGAAAAACCGTACAATGCATTTGAGATATTAATGGCTGAAATTCAACAAAGATATCAGCCTGAAAGATCGGGAAAAATGTGCGAATTCGCCACATATACATATATAGGCTATACAATTTAAAAATAATTGA